>PVKS010046583.1:0-13222 GCA_004027875.1 Aplodontia rufa
TGTAGTTTTCTTTCCTTGATGTGTCTTTGTTGGGCTTTGGAATCAGTGTAATGTTTGCTTCATAGAAAGTGTTTGGGAGTGTTCCCTCTCTATTAATTTCCTGGAAGAGCTTGAAGAGGATCGGTGTTAGTTCTTCTGTGAAGGCTTGGTAGAATTCTGCCGTATATCCATCCAGACCTGGGATTTTCTTTTTTGGGAGAGCTTTGATTACTGCTTTAATTTCGCTATCTGTGATAGATTGGTTTAGGTTTTCAATGTCCTCCTGTGTTAAAGATGGGATGTCATGTGTGTCCAAGAACCTGTCCATGTCCTTCAGGTTATCAAACTTGGCAGAGTATAAATTCTCAAAATAGGTTCTGATAATCTTCTGGATCTTGGATGAGTCTGTGGTGATATACCCATTTTCATCTTTGATTTTGTTGATTTGCTTCATTTCTTTCTTCCTTGTCATGAGGTTGGGAAGGGATCTGTCGATTTTGTTCACTCTTTCAAAGAACCAACTCTTAGTTTTGTTAATAGTTTGCATAGATTTTTTTGTTCTCAATTTCCTTGATTTCAGCTCTTTTTTTGGTAATTCACTGTCTTCTGTTAGATTTGAGTTTGTACTGTTCCTCCTTTTGTAGTTGTTTGAGTTGAAGCATAAAGCTATTTATCTAATCTCTTTCTAGATTTTTGATGTATGCACTGAGTGCTATAAATTTTCCTCTTAAGAATGCCTTCATACTGTCCCAGAGGTTTTGGTATGTTGTTTCCTCATTTTCATTCACTTCCAAGAGTTCTTAATTTCTGCTCTCATTTCTGCTTTTACCCATCCTTGGTTTAAGAGGTAGTTATTCAGTTTCCAAGTACTTGAGTAATTTCTGTTGATTCTCTTCTTGTTGATTGCTAAGATCATAACAATATGATCTGACAAAATACATTGGATTATATCCACTTTTTGGTATTTTTTAAGATTATCCCGGTGAACAAGAATGTGGCCTATTTTAGAGAAGGATGCTGCTGAGAAGAAGTTAAATTCAGCTGACTTAGGATGGAATATTCTGTAGATGTCTGTTAAGCTGGATTGATTAATAAGGTTGTTCAGATTGGAGATGTCTTTATTGAATTTTTGCTTTGATGATTTGTCTAGAGTTGATAGTGGTGTGTTGAATCCTCCAGAAGTATTGTGTTGAGGTCAATGAGGGGATTAATGTCCTTGAGTATTTTTTCCACATATTTGGGGAGTCATAATTGGGGGCATAAATGCTAATTATCATTATATCTTCTTGATGAACTGTCCCTCTTAGTATGATAAAGTGACCCTCTTTGTCCTTTCTGACTAATTTTAGTTGGAAATTGATTATATCAGAAATTAGAATCGCCACGCCAGCTTGCTTTTTTTGGGCCACAGGCCTGGTCGACATTTTGCCATCCTTTCACTTTCAGCCTGTGTCTATTTTTGAGTGTCAAATGTGTCTCTTGCAGGCAACATATTGTTGGATTTTGTTTTTTGATCCAGTGGGCCAGTCTGTGTCTTTTAATTGGGGCATTGAGCCCATTCACATTCAAAGTTTGAATAGATATCTGATGCTGAGTCTCTGACTTTGTATCAATTACAGAATTTTGATTCATCTTAGAAGTCAGTTTGTGTATAATATGATTATTGACTCGCTCTTGTTTAAGGATTTAGGATATCAGTGGCATTTTCTTCTGAATGTAGAACGTCCTTGAAAATATTTTGTAGAGTAGGATTTGTCTTCATTTATCTTGTTAACTTGAGTTTATCAATGATGTAATTAATTTACCTGTCACAGTTGAAGCTGAGTTTTGAAGGGTATAATATCTTTGGGTGGAATTTGTTATTTTTTTAACACTTGAAAGATGTTGTTCCAAGGTCTTCTGGTCTTCATTGTTTGCTCTGAAAAATCCATAGTAATCCGAATTGGTTTGCCTCTGAATGTGATTTGGGGCTTTTCTCTAGCAGCTTTTAGAATTCTATCTTCAATTTCTCTGTTGTTCATTTTGTATATGACATGTCTTGGTGAGTTTCTCGATTGATTAGGTTTATTTGGTGTTCTATAAACATCTTGGATGTGGTATTCTGGATTAATAGTAAAGTGAGGGATGTTCTCACTTAAGATTTTGCTTAAAAGATTCTTAAAGCCTCTTGTTTGCTGTTCAGAGTTTTCTCCAGACCAGTGATTCTCAGATTATTATTCCTTATCTAATCAAATATTACTTTGACGTTCTGATTATGTAATATAAGCTGTTTATCTTATTTTTCTTCTTTGAATTCTACAATGTTTATCTGATCCTCATTGTCTGAAACTCGTTCTTCAAGTGCTAAAATTCTATTTTCAGAGGAGTATACTCTGGTGCTGGTACCATCCATTGAGGATTTGAATTGTTTAGCCATGATTTTCAATCCTGATAGCTCTGCTACATCTCTTTTCAGAATGTCAATATCTTTGTATAACTAATCTTTCATCTCATGGAATTCTTCCCTAATTTCCCTTTAGAAGTTGTCTCATCTCTTGAAATTGATCTTTGATCTCTTTCCTTATTTCATCTCTTAATTCTTTGATTGCCTTACTAATCATAATGCTGATACAATGTCTTTGGTTTTCATTTAGGGCCTCTGCTATGGGGTCCTTGGGTGGAGAGCTGTGGGGCTGAGGAGGGGAGTTATTTCCCATTTTCCTCATTTTCTGAGTCAGAGAGCTATTTTTTTATTTCAAACTTGTTACTTTTGGTGGAGTAATTGGGGCTTCTTATGGCTTTGCTTTGTTGTGGTCAATATAGACCTAAAAATGACAGACCAATCTGTGAGAAATTGAGAGGCCATAAGTCCCAATATTACTCCGTTTCAACTAAAACAGATGAGCTGATGATTAGCACCAATAGTAGCAGCTTTCCTTGAAAATATACAGTGAGAACTGTATATTATAGCAAGCAAGTACCCGTTTTGAAGGGTGTCTGTTTCTTCAAGTAGTAGGTCTCTCTGAAATTTGGGAGAAGGGATGACTAGGAAGTCAATGAGGTGAATTGGGGAGGTACAAAATCACACCACTCACCTGCTTTACAGCATAGGGGAACAATGGATTAGGGGGAAATATGTTATTCTATTAGGACTAAGGAAAACATAGAAATGGGGTGTGGGTAGGGTACAGACTTGGGGTGAGAATGAGAGAAAGATGCTATATTTAGGGATTACCAGAGTGTAGTGGAGGAAGAGGTTAGTATGGGGCATGGTTATCTTCACTCACCAGAGGCTAAGACTATCTTGTTATCACAGAATATTTTCCTGATAGGAACCCAATATTATAGGGATAGTCATAGGGATAGCCGTAGTATTCAAGAAGACACAGAGAAAGTAAGAGCCAATCACCAATACATACGCATGGATAAATATTTATATCCACCAACACCAAATTCAGTATTATTCATAAAGCAAGAAAAAAAACCCCATAGTGATGTTAAAAATTTAAAAATAATATATTCCAGCTGGATTCCTTTTTTTTCCTTAAAAAAATGAAGAAATGAAGAAAAAACCCAAGAGGTAAACAAAATGATAAAAAACAAAACTAGTTGGTAAAGTTCTGAGTTTTTCTGCCTCCTATGTCATCGAGTATGTACCATTGGGGGGGGGGTGTTCACATTTGACATCAAGCTGGGAATTCTTCGGAGTTGAGCCTGTCAGAGGAGAAGCTGTTTGGTTAAGTCCGGTGGCCTGATTTTTCTTGAAGATCTCCTCAAAAGTTTTCTGTTGGGTTGGAGTGGTGGCTCAGTGGTTTCAGCACTTGGTTGGCAAGCATTAGGACCCAGGTTCAAACCCCAGCACCATGTACACAACTAGGTGTTGGAGCAAGGAAGGCCATGTGAAAAACTCAATAAAGTTGTTTCTCTCTTTCTCTGTCTCTCTCACTGTCCCTCTCTCTTTAAAAAAAAAAAGTTTTCTGTTGCAAAGGGGTATTCAGTTCTCCCTGGGCTGTGATCCTGAGATGGTTGCTTTCTGCCTATCTACACTCTAGAAATCTCTTGACCTGGAGCTCAGAAGTTGTAGACAATCAAGTTGATCCTAGTGTAGATGAGTGGGTCTCTGACTAATCCAAGAAGAGTGGCCAGCCTGAGACTCACTTCCTCAGGATCACTGGTGACCCACTCTGCTTGTCTTGTGATCTTCAGAAGTCCCAAGAGCTGCTCTGTAGGGTTGACTGAAACATGTGAAGATGGTCCAGATTTTGCCAGTGCTTATGTGGTTCTCAATTGCAAGCACTAGCAGGCGCCCACCTGGAGAGCTCACAGCCCACTTGGAGAGGTCACAGCCCACGAAGCCTTGGCTATGCAAGGAGCTCAGATTCTAAGGGGAAGCCCCTGTTGCCCATATATTCAAACTTCCTGAGGCAGATATCAAGAAGAGGCTGAAGAAGAGGATCTCCTTTAGAGAGATGTGCCCTGCTGTAGCAAGTTCAGTTCACAAGCTCCTCTTATTTGGGCAAGAAGAGGGGCAGCAGAAGAACAGAAGGTCGCCAACAGAGAGTTTTGTGAGCTGGATAGGTGAATGGCAGTTCCACACAGCCCCTAGGGCAGATGGCCAGTTGGTGTATGTGGGGGTAACTTCTGTTTCTGATCGAGGGGACTGAGGCCATGTAATGCTGCTGGGCGACCCATCCAGCCCTGCTCTCCCAGGCTGGTGTGAGCTCTTATGTTAAAGGACTTTAAAATCAGCTCTTGTAACTCGAAGGCACCGGTGGAAATTTATTGTCCACCATGATTGAGTTAAAAATCTTGTGCCAAATTTTCTCTATCCCCCGCTCCTGGGGCAGTGACCAGAGGTGTAGAGTGAACTCCCAGCACCACGAAGACCCTTTGGGAATGGGCCCAATCTCAGGGCAATAGATTCCAGTTTTCTGCCCGTGATGTCTAAGGGCCCAAGATCGCTTTTTTTTTTTCTGAGCAACCCTCCCTGCCCTCAGGGAAAGGTCACTATGGCAACCACTCGCAAGGGGAGCTGCAAATTTGCTAATGTGACAATTAATTCCCAGTGCTTTATGCAAGATTATGTAAATTAAGAGAGGTCTGATCAGGGAGTTCACAGCTGGCCTGGTTAGGGTATTTGGTTACGAAACTTGCTCTGTTTCCTCCCCTCTGGAGTAGCTCCCTTCCCCCCGGGTGTGGGGCAGAGTGCAAGGGCTACACTAAGCTCTCCTTTACATTCATTAATGTACCATGTTATTCCTTTGGAGTTAAAGAATTAGTGGGAGATAATATTACCCCACACTGGATGTTTTGTCCTACCATGGTAATCTGGGTGCTGTCCTGAAATATGAGGTGAATCTTAGAAGCTTCTTGGAGTCACTGAAGGTGGGGTGATGTTGCACCTCGGGTGTCCCCGAGGTGGGGCGGGATAGCTCGGACCAGCTCAACCATCCCCCAGAGCCAAGCAGGAGGGTGAGTGTGGTGACTGGGCTCTCCCTGGACTCCCTTTGGTGGGAGCCCCCTCCCCTTGGCCGGGGAAATGTGTCAGTAACACGGAGTTGGTGGCAGCTCAAAATCCATTTATTAACAAGGCACACTGGTTTTTATAGGGAGGGGAGACAGCCAAGGAATCAATAGTAGAATGACAGGTTGGCCTGTCCTGTCCAAGGAGAAATGGCCACGTCAACTTCATCAACTATAGCTATCAGGAAAGGCAGTTTTGAGCGTTAGAGAAAAGGAAGAGTAAGCAGGCATCAGGTTTGTGCACTTTGTGCTAGGCGCTCGAAATTGACCGTAGTGTGGGAAGGGGACCTTGTGAGTGGAGAAGTGTCATGGTGTCCAATGCAGCATTCTGCTTCAGTACAGTGCCCAACAGGGTGAATGCCATCTTGAAGTCCCAACTCTTGTATATAGTGTTCTTGGTTATAAATTTTATTATTCAAACTATCTGGCCACATTTCCCAGTTTCTGTCCTTATTTTATATCTTCTACAAAGAATTTCACAATTAATTATACATAATATCATTTTAAGTGACACATCTTTCTCTTTTGGTACTCTCAAAATTCTCTGTGAATTTTTAAACTTTAATAAAATGTGCTTTGAGTTTTTACAGTTTTTTCCTACTTGGAGATAATTGTGGATCTTGAATACTGATTTCTATTATAATTCTCATTTTTATAATTGCTGTGATTTTTGTTTTCCTTTTGGTTTTCTTGAGAGGGACAATGAGAGTGAAAGAGAGAGAGAATCAATTTTATTTAGATTCTTATTTAGTTTCTCATTTGGCGTTCATTGCTCTGACACTTCATTGTGTTTGTTGTGCTGGAGTTCAAACTTATGTCTTCGTGCAAGTGAGGCAAGCACCATAACTGCTCTGCCACCACTCTATCCATGTAATTTTCTTTTTTTAAAAGAGAAAAACAGTGAGAGAGATAGACCAAGAGAATCAATTTTTGTTGAGTTTTTCACAAAGTTTTCATTGCTCTCAATTGTGTACGTGGGTGCTGCCATTTGAACCTCTGTATGTGTGAATACTAGGCAAGCACTGTAACTGCTGAGCAACCACCACAGTCCTCCATATGATTTTCTTATTGATACATGGGACGGAATTTAGGGGTTCCATACCACTGAGTTACATCCTCAGCTCTCTTCACATTTTCTTTCTTACTTTCTTTTTGTTTAACTTTTGTCAGTAAGTTACTATGTTGTCAAGGCTGTACACAAATTCATGATTCTTTTTGCTCAGCAATGCCAAGTTACTGGGATTGTATATGTACACAACCACACCTGACTCACAATTTTTCATAAGAAAGTTTTCACATATTCAATTTCTACTTATTTCTGTTAACAATTTATATCTGATTTTCATTCATTTTTCTGAGTTGTGTTGTAACTCACTAAATTTATTTGAAACAGTTACTTGGTGTTCTTTTATAAATCATAACTGAAACTTTCCTAATATTCTATTCCTAATGTTTTAAATTCCTACTTTGATTAAGCCAGGTTTTCATTTGTGCATGTGTGTGTGTGTGTGTGTGTGCGCACGTGCTGCACTATTTTAAGTGATTTGTCTTTTGAAAAGAAACCAACAGTAGATTATATACTTGTTTTGGAAAACAATGTGGAAATTACTAAATAAATGAATTAGGTAAGCACAGTGCTAAAAGCTTATAATCCTAGTTAACTGTAAAGCCATGTAAGAGGATTTTAAGCTTGAGGCAAATCATAGTATCTTAGTGAAAACATGTCTCCAAATGAATAATTTAGAAGTAGCGAGGGTTGTATAGCTCAGTGATACAGCATTCTTAGGCTTCATCTTTATCACCATCAATTAAAAAAAAGTAAAATGATCCTATGTTCTAAATGTGTATTCTAAATGTGTATTCATAAGGGGTTAGACCAGCATGTTAAAGAGATGCATACATGATTGTGTTCATTGCCAGAGTAATTCATAATAGTAAAGAAAACAGCTGAAGCCCATCAATGATGGAATGAGAAAAAATACAGTGTTTATACACAATTACTATTTAATTGTAAAAATATATCATGGCATTTAAGTTGATGTGGAAAGGCTATGAAGGACTTTACATTGAATGATATAAGGCCACAATGATACATTGAATGATATAAGGTCACAAAACTGCTTGAGCTTGCATCTCATGTAGAAATCAGAAAAGCAGAGAGTAAAATTGTGGTCCCTTGATACTGTTTTATGTAGTGTTGATTGTCATTGGTCAAAATCTGCAAATTTTTGTTTTAATGATCATAAGAAAGTCAGGTGTTCTATTGTGCCACATAGTGAGTGTAGCATATAATGTTCTTCAAAAATGCTAAAAGAATGAATATTTATACACAAAGTATTTTATACTTTCTAAGGACAAAATTGATTATTATATGAAATGCTGCATGGACCAATTCACTAGAATTTCACATGCATGTAAACATTAAAACACCATGATATCTGAGTAAATGAATGAAATTTAATTTGTCAGTGAAATGTATCAGTAAATATCAAAATAAAAAAATAGAAAGCAAGTTATTTCTTTTGATGGTCATGTTGTCATCATCCAGCTAATATGACTGGATTTTATTGCTTCTCAAAATTCATTTCTTGGTAAAACTTCTGTAGATATATGTGTTTTTCCCATTGAAAACTCTGTCCATATTTCTTCTTTAGCATCCATTTGTAATTTATCCCTGTTGAATATGGTATGGTCATGCTGGATCTGTTATTTTTAGGTCTTTCCATGATGGTAGACAGAAATCAGTTTTCAGGCAGTCCCCAAGGAAACCACAAATGTTTGCATATATTTCATATGTCTCTCATTCTATTGAGAGAGGGGAGTTGGTAGATTTTTTCCTTATTGCACACTGCTATATTTTGAAGGAAATTCTTTTGTTTATAAAAGTAACACATTTTCCCCCTCTATTCCATTGCTCTCTTTAGTAATGCACTCTTCTACTGTGTAATCTCTAGCATAGGTTGGGCAATTTTTACTATTTTTTATGCATTTTATATAGTTTATATAATTTTGGAGTAACCATGTCCTTGGATTTACTGATATCCTACCCTACTGATGTCCTGACATGACTACAATTTCATGTTATGTTGGCAGAATATATTCACCCATGTTTACTAAATAAAATAATTGCTACTTTCATATATTTCAGCAATGACTTGTCTTCACACTGATGAATTTTCAAAGAACCTTTACAAAGATGGAAAATGTGATAAAATCCTTCTTCAATGCTCAATGCTAATGACCCATCAAAATATTCATAGGAAAAACAAACCTTACAAATACAGGGAATATGAAAGAGCTCTTAATCAAATTACAACTCTTACTCAATACATGAAAATATTTACTGAAAGACAGTCTTGTAAGTTTAAAGCACATATCAAAGCATTTAATTATTTAAGTCTTTTTAAACAATGCAGATATTATAGAGATATAAAGCCCTGCAAATTTAAAGGATGTGCCAAAACTGTTCATCAAAGATCACCCCTTGTTAAGCATCAGAAGATTCATGCAATGGAGAAACCATGGAAATGGAAAGAATGTTGCAAAGCCATTAACAATTGCTCAATCCTTTCCAAAGGACTGAGATGGCATAGCAGTGAGAAGCCCTACAATTGTCAAGTATGTACCAAAGACTCGATTAATATTTTAACCCTTACTCAAAACCAAGGTATTCACACTGGAGAAAAGCCCTACAAATACAAAGGATGTGATAACATAGTAAATAAAACCAAACACTTTTATACTCCGTATGATGATTTTCATACTGGAGAGAAGTTTTACAAGTGTGAAGAATGTGGCAAATCATTTAATAAGAAATCAAAACTTACAACACACCAGAGAATTCATCCTGGAAAGTCCTACATATGTGAACAATGTTGCAAAGCTTTTAAAAAAAGATCATTACTTAGAACACACTACAGAGTTCATACTGGAGAGAAGCCATTCAAATGTGAAGAATGTGGCAAAGCTTTTAAACAAAGATCAAACCTTACAGTACATCACAGAATTCATACTGGAGAGAAGCCCTACACGTGTGAAGAATGTGGCAAAGCTTTTAAACAAAGATCTAAACTTACAGTACACCACAGAATTCATACTGGAGAGAAGCCCTACAAATGTGAAGAATGTGGCAAAGCTTTTAAAGAAAGATCAGAACTTACAGTACACCACAGAATTCATACTGGAGAGAAACCCTACAAATGTGAAGAATGTGGCAAAGCTTTTAAAGAAAGATCAGAACTTAGAGTACATCACAGAATTCATAGTGGAGAGAAGCCCTACAGATGTGAAGAATGTGGCAAAGCTTTTAAACAAGGATCAAAACTTACAGTACACCACAGAATTCATACTGGAGAGAAGCCCTACAAATGTGAAGAATGTGGTAAAGCTTTTAAACAAAGATCAGAACTTATAGTACACCACAGAATTCATACTGGAGAGAAGCCCTACAAATGTGAAGAATGTGGCAAAGCTTTTAAACAAAGATCTAAACTTACAGTACACCACAGAATTCATACTGGAGAGAAGCCCTACAAATGTGAAGAATGTGGTAGTGCTTTTAAACAAAGATCAGAACTTATAGTACACCACAGAATTCATACTGGAGAGAAGCCCTACAAATGTGAAGAATGTGGTAAAGCTTTTCAACAACGATCAAACCTTATAACCCACCACAGAATTCATACTGGAGAGAAACCCTACAAATGTGAAGAATGTGGCAAAGCTTTTAAACAAAGATCAAAACTTACAGTACACCACAAAATTCATACTGGAGAAAAACCCTACAAATGTTAATCATGTGGCAAACTTTTAAACAAAAATCAAAATTTGTAATACACCACAGAATTCATACTGGAGAGAAGTCCTGCAAATGTGAAGGATGTGGTAAAGCTTTTCAACAGTGATCAAACCTTATAACCCACCACAGAATCCATACTGGAGAGAAACCCTACATATGTGAAGAATGTGTCTAACCTTTTAATTAAAGAGCACACCTTACCACCCATCAAAGTATTCATACTGGAGAGAAGCCCTACAAATGTGAGGAATGTGTCTAACCTTTTAATTAAAGAGCACACCTTACCACCCATTAAAGTATTCATACTGGAGTGAAGCCCTACAAATGTGAAGAATGTGGCAAAGCGTTTTTAAAAAAGGTCATTACTTAGAATACACTACAGAGTTCATACTGGAGAGAAGCCCTACAAATGTGAAGAATGTGGGAAAGCTTTTAAACAAAGATCATACCACACTGAACACCATAGAATTTATACTGGACATCAGCTCAAATGAGAACATTATGGCATTGACTTTAAGGATTGTTCAATCCTAGTTCATACTAGAATAGTCAACATAAAGGAGAAAACAATGTGACAATGTCTCCAACAGTTTTTTAAACCTTTCTCATCACCAGAGAATTCATACAGCTGAGAGAGTGAAAGTGAAAAAACTGTTGTAAATTTTTACCTATGGCTCAAATATTATTAAACTTTTGAGAATTCAGTGCATGGAAATTCTAAAAATGTAAACGATGAGTCCAAGACTTTTCAAATTTTCTTCAACATCTGAAACCTAATACCTGTAAAAAGCTAGAATAGCATTTGTCCACAATATATGCCTTGGATAACACAAATGTGTTTACAGTAAAGAACAGCTTTGAAAAACTTAAAATTTATGCTAATTTCCCCATCTATGCCTCATAGCTGTGTATGTTTGTGGATATAAAAAGCTAAATCATTTAAAATTAGAAAATGGTTAGTTTCCTTTAACTTTTGCTTACATTTTATTAAACATCATTTGCTGATGCACTAGAAAGAATAAAATCCTCACAATTATCACAGCATTGTGCACATAGCTCATCTCTAGAAGGATATAAATTTATTATACTTAAATATAACAAAATATCCTTCAAGTTTTTTGTAAAGAGAGAGCAACAGTGAGACAGAGAAAGACAGATCAGTTTTAAGTTTTTCATGTGGCTTCCATTGCTCACTTTGTTGTGTACATAGTGCTGGAGTTTGAACCTGCAAACTACTGCATGCCAGGCAAGCACCTTAACCACTGAGCCACCACTCTAGCCCTTATTCCTCACATTTGAAAACTAGAGAAAATAAAATTCTCACATAAACATTTATATCAGTAATTATTTTGGAGGTTTTACACTGAATTATAATTTAATTTTTAAAGTTTTTTATTTTGTATTGAATTCAGATGTGCTTAATGCCTGACACACACTTCTAGGTCTTTTAACATTTTTTATTTTGAGTGGTTGGAGTGGTTGCTCAGTGGTTACAGCACTTGCCTGACATGCACAAGTATGTGAGTTCAAACCCCAGCACTATGTACACAATGAAGTCTTCAGCAATGTAGGCCACATGAAAAACTAAAAAAAAAGTTTCTCTCATTCTTCTCTCTCTCTCTCTCTCTCTCTCTCTGTCTCTCTTACTGTCCCTCCCTCCTTCTTTGAAAAATGAAATAAAATAATAAATTTTTATTTTGAAACAGGATATTGCTATATTGCTACATTGCTTATGGCCACATTGATTTGTTGAGGTTGGTTTAAATTTGTGAAACTCCATATTAGACCTCCCATTTCTGGGATTACAGGCAAGGGCCGCCCTACACAGCTTACAGTACATTTTTACCTTTGTTCACATTATGAATGCAATCTATTACTAAATAAAAATGACAGTTAATATGCTAACACTGTCATGTGTTGAATCATGTCCTTATGTCACATATTACACTATTCCATTTTACTTGATTATCTGTGTGACAATAAAGGATACTACTGCGTTAATAGTGCCTTAACATCTCTTTTAATTATTTTGCACATTTAATCAAACTTTAATTTATTTTCAAAATATACTTTGCATAAGTCAAAAATTTTTAAAACAAATAGAAAAGTGTGGCAAACACAGTCTGTGGTAATAGATTGTATATTCACCCGCATAGCTGTATTTATTATTGGTTCTTGTTATTCCATGTGGACTTAAGGTACTGTGTGTTAACATTTCATTTAATTTTGATGATTCTATCAGCATTGATTGAGGAATTGTTTACACACAATAAGCTTCTCAGTATATTATTTAACATATTTTTTCATGCAAGAAAATTTTATTATAAGTGAAAGAGAGGTGAAAATAAAGTAAAAGAAGATTCAAGCAGAGAACACTCTTAAGAGAGAGAATGGGTCATCTTTGAGCAGAGATCAACAAAGAAGACAATACTATCTCCAAATTTATTAGTTTGATGGTTGATTTGAATATTGGGGTTCTCCTTCAGCAACTTTTGCCAATCAGGTGTTCAACTCCTCCTTCACATGGGGTGGTGGAGTTTTTTGCCTTAGTTGGTCCTTTCCAGAAGTATTATGGTGGCCATCCTATTTAGGGGGAATACATCTACAAGTCAACCCCATGTTAATATGGGCATTGGTGTCAATAGTGGTCAAAAGTTACCACAATGCACCTGTGTGTTTAAAGAATACCTGCTTCTGCACAATTTACTATTGCTAGGCTATGGAAACGAACCTGATGTCCCTCACTGGAAGAATGGATCCAAAAACTGTGGTACATTTATACCATGGAATATTACACAGCAATTAGAAACAATGATATTGCAGCCTTCGAAGGTAAATGGATGGCTATGGAAGAGATCATGATGAGTAAAATCAGCTTAACCCAGAGATCTAAGGGTCGATTATCTCCACTCATCTGTGGAGGTGGGGACTAGACCCTGGACA
>PVKS010046584.1:0-13224 GCA_004027875.1 Aplodontia rufa
AAAGCACGAGGCTCAGTGACGACTGAGGCTTAGTGTAAAATGTTACCTGTTATTATTCCAACTTGTTTCAGCCAGAAATTTCAAACTAATTTAATTCATTCTTTTTTTGGGGGGGGGGTCTTTGTTTCACTTAGTGACTAGGAAACAAATTAGCTTTTTGCCCTTCTTTTTTTTTTTTTTTTTTTAACAAGAGAGAGGGACAGTGACGGGTGGGGGGGATCCATTTCATTTAGTGTTTTATGTGGCCTTTGTTGCTCGGACACTTTGTTGTGTATGTGATACTGGGGTTCAAACATCTGTAATTGCTGAGCCACCACTCCAGCCCCTGCCCTTCATTTTTATTTTTTTTATTTTTATTATTTTTATTTTATTTTATTTTTTTTAAAAGAGAGGACAGTGAGAGAGAGAGAGAGAATAAATTTTTATTGAGTTTTTCACAACGCTTTCATTGCTCCTACACTTAGTTGTGTATGTGGGTTGCTGGGTTTTGAACCCGTGTGCTTGCGCTTGCCAGGCAAGTGCTGTAACTGCTGAGCCACTGCTCCAGCCCCACAGTATACTTTTTTTTTTTTTTTTAAATAGAGAAGGACAGTGAGAGAGAGACAGAATAAATTTTTATGGAATTTTTCACATGGCTTTCGTTGCTCTGACAGTTGTGTCTGTGGCTGCTGGGGTTTGAACCCATGTACTTGCACATGCCAGGTGACAACCGCTGAGCCATCATTCCAGCCCCCACAATATACTTTTATTAACTATCTAATATTGCCCTGCAACTACTGAATATTTATAATGTCTAACATTTAGTAAGTGTTTACTATATCCTAGTTATTTTTTTAAGATACTTTATGTATTTTTACTCAGCCTTTAGCTTCTCTATGAGTTGTTCTATTATTTACTTTACACTTGAGAAAATTGTGCAAGAATAGGTTTAATAATTTGTCTAAGATCACACAGCTAAGTAAGTGGTAAACCAGGATATGAACTTGGTCTGACTTTTATCCTGTGCTTATTATAATCATATATTGTTCATCTAATATTAAGGTAGTTTATAAGTTTTTGTTATTCTAAATTATGCCATATTCAGCATGCTTGTGGCTGTATTTGTGTTTACATTTATGATTTTTACCTTATAATAAATTTCTAGTAGTAAAATTATCAGATGAAAAGATATGGATACTTCCTAAGGCCCATGCATGCAAACATATTGCCAAGTTTTCTTTGAGAAAAATTCATAAAAATCAAAGTATGAGTTAAGGTAGTCTTGCTAACCCATATCCTTGGAAACACTTACTTTAAAAATCTAGTTTTAATTAAGACTGCCTTGTTTTAATTTTTGTTTCTCTGAATAATTGATAAAAGCTCTGATTTTTTATTTTTCTTGAAAAATGCTGATCTCTGCCTTTTTCTCTCTTCATTGACAGGTTCACTTCTTGTTTATTTCTAATTTTTTTTTTTTTTTTTGGAGCTATGGACTAAACCCAGGGCCTTGGACATGCTAGGCAGATACTCCCTCCCCAGCCCCTAAGAAGTCTTTCTATATTCAGAGTAGAACTCTATATAGGTTTTTTTCTTAGTTTTGTTTGTGGATTTGAAAAAAAAAATAATGATAATAGCTAACATTTATATAGTACATTCTGTTAAATATATTCTAATTGTTTCACATTTATTAATTCATTTAAAATTTACAACTTTCCCTATGAGGTATTGTCTTTTTAAATTCTCAGCCTTTTCTCTGTACTGTTGTCCATTTTTCTTCCCAATTCCTAAAAATCTCCTTTCTTATAGCCAGCTGTTCATTCCTGTTGTTAGTCTTTTATTACTCAGTTTAGGAGTCATTTCCTCTGGGATTATTCATCTCTAATAACTTTGTAGGCCCTAAGGTGCCCTCTATAGAAGTTATATGGAACTACAACCTTTTGTCTTGTTCTTTTATATTCCCTTCTTTCATACATCTGATGACTCAGTAAAAATTTGTTGAAGTAAAGGTGCTCTTGGTGATGTCAAGAAGTGAACCAGCCAACTTAGTTTATAAGTAGAAAAACTTAGAGAAATACTGTTGGAACTGGCCTTTGAAGGCCAATGGGGGAGAAGGGAAAGAGGGAGAAGCCCAGACTGAAACAAGTTCTGGGAAAGGTGAGTTGTTTAGAATAATTTTGAAAATTATTGACCTTGCCTTTTGGAAAGCCTAAGGAAACAGTCTTTGACCCCAGTATGTTTTACAGTGTTCCAGATGTTTGAATCTTATTCTGGATTGTGTGTCTTACTCCCATAAATTTCTTTTCTGACTTTCCCCTTTTACTGATGTAATGTGAGAAGTTGGAGAGTCCTGACCTAATTTTGGTAATATTCTGAAAATCCCGGGAAAGTTCTGTGAATTCGTGGACAAGCCCACAGGAAGGTTTTGCTAGAAGGCCCAGAGAACAAAAAAGCCCTGAGCTTTTAGTCTTTGGAGACTTCAGGTTACTTTTGTACCTTTTCCCAGGCTGTGAACATGTTTGGTTAAACCTCAACTCTTTTTCTCCCCAGCCTGAATTATATTTCTGACTTCTGTTCTTCTAGCTTTGATAAGAGATCATCTTCCTTTAATTTACTAGTTTAATTTTGAGATATACTGATTGCTGGTCTTGAAGGAGAATCAGTGAGCACTTAATATGTACTAATAATATAATTTATTTGTCATTTAATGTAAATTCTTTTCCAAATCTTTTTTCCCCTTTAAATTTATCTTTCTCATTATGTAACTTAAATGTTTTCTTTCTTTCTTTTTCTTTTCTTTTTTATTTTAAGAGAGAGGGACAGTGAGAGAAAAAAATCAATTTTATTTAGTTTTTCATGTGGCTTTTGCTGCTCGGACATCTCGTTGTGTATGTGGTGCTGGAGTTTGAACTCACATACTCGTGCATGCCAGGCAAGGGCATAACCGCTGAGCCACCACTCCAGCCCCTTAAAATTTTTTCTTAATAAAAATAATACATGCCAATTGTTGAAACTTGGTGAGAGTGTACAGAAAATAAAAGGGTGGGGGGAAGTTATTCCAAATCCATCATCCATTAAAAACTATGTTTTATGTCTCCTTCCCATTTGTTTTTTTTTTTTTAAGAGAATAAGTGAGAGAGAAAATCAATTTATTTTTTTCATTTGGCCTTTGTTTCTTGGACACTTAATTGTATATGTGGTGCTGGAGTTCAAACCTGGGTCCTTGTGCATGCCCGGCAACTGCTTCAACTACTGAGTCACTGTTCGAGCCCCCTCCACTGTCTTTTTGTTTGTATTAACATAAAGTGTGCATTTTACAATATAACATTGTAGTAAGGAACAGTGGGTTTTGCTGTCTAATTGGGATTTTAGTTCTAGCTCATTCTGTTAGCTTTGTAAATTTAATAATTTCCCTAAGCCTCTGTTTTTTTCTTCTTTGAAAAGTGAAGCTTTTGGCTGGATGCAGTCAAACATGCCTGTAATCACAGCTTCTCAGGGAGGCTGAGGCAAAAGGATCACAAGTTTGAACAGCCTGGGCCACTTAGCCAGATCCTGTCTCAGGAAAAAAAGAAAAAAAAAAATATATATATATATATGTGTGTGTGTGTGTATATAAAATAAATTATTATTATAATTAAGGGCTGGGATATAGCTCAGTGATAGAATAGAATAGTTGTCTAGTATGTATGAATTCCTGGGGTCAATCTGCAGTATGGGAAAAAAAATTAAAGAAGATTTTATAGTAATGTTTATCTAAAGGGTTGTTATAAGAATGCAGAGGTAATGTACATTTGATATGACCATCTCATAATAAATGTAACAATAATCTGGCCCGTCCCTTGGTTAGGTTAACTAGGACTATTGCTCTGGACTACTCTCTGCAGTGAGGGGTTAGGGTCAGGGGCATTATTATCTTCCTTTTTTTTTCTGAAATAAAATTCAGTTCAATCTCAAAATTTGTTTTTAACATTTCCAAGGTACCTATGAACATGTTTAGTGAGACTTTCTTTAAAGTGTAATTTATCTTGGGTCAACCTTACCATTAGTGAGTACCTGTGGACCAGAGAACCCCCCCACCAGGGTAGCCCTTACAGTGGTTTTATCAGTGATAACAAGGGCTTGGCACTTGATGAGTATTCACTGGTTGTTGGCTGCTATTATTCTCATAATGACAAATGTACACATTTATATTATAGATTTTAAGTTCTAAGAACATTTAGCAGTTTCCATGTTATATGGTCTAGATGAACTTGATTTTTCTAAAAAAGATTTTGTGAAGGTTTAATTTACATATTTGAATTTGATATGAAGTGTTGACATTATGCATGGCTCAGTGTATTCCCCATTTTTGAAAGTTACATTATTTCCATTTTTTCTATAATTACTAATACTGTCATCAATATCTTTGTAAATAAAATTTTTTACTATTATTTCTTTATGACAGATTCAGGATATGAATAGTGGTAGGAATCTTGATATATATTTTCAAACTACCTTCTGAAGAGTTATTCTAATTTGTACTTCTATAGGCTATGCCTACAAGCGTCTAGTTCCACTCACCATTGCTAGCCCCGGGCATAAGCCAAGGTGGAGGTGTTTGTTTGTTTTGTTTGTTTGTTTGTTTTGAAGAGAGAGGGACAGTGAGAGAGAGAGAATATCAATTCTCATTTAGTTTTTTCTGTGGCTGTTGTTGCTCTGGCACTTCATTGTGTATGTGGTGCTGGGGTTCAAACCTGTGTACTTGTATATGCCAAGCAAGCACCGTAACTGCTGAGCCACCACTCCAGTCCCTTCTTGTTGTTGTTTTTTTAATGTGAGTTTATAAGCAGAAACAAAGCAGAACTTCATTTTCTTAATTATTAGTGATGTTAACATTTATTAGCAGGTTTGTTTCCTTTGGTAAATTATTTGAGATCTTAGTGTTTTCTTTATCTATTTTAATGGCTCTTTGAACATTAAAAGTATTAACTGGTTAGCTAAATATATTGTGATTTTCCCCATTTGTTTACCTTTTAATTTTGCTTCCAAAGAAGTTTTAAATAGTCATGTAGATGAATGTTTTTTCTTTCCTTGTGTTTTCCTGTTGAGCTTCCAAACCTTGAAAATCATCTTTGTTTCAAAGAGGTGATATTTTACTTGAAAGTTATGCATCTATCCAAATTTTTCCCTATGTCCTTTTTAAATCAAGTAAATAGTTCTGCTCTAATGTTTACTCTTGATATGAGACAGATGGGAATAGACTGAATAGTTGGTCCCTCAACCCTGTTTTACAACCATGAGGCTGGGTCACATGCTATTGTTAGGTGTTTTTTCCCTTTTGTATGGGTGGATTATCTTAAGTTCAGATTTGTGGACTGATTCTTCAAAAATTAGTTTAATTGAAATCTTCAATATAATTTTACTACTAACTGCTTCAGTATTAATTTACCATTTCTATTCTTTTATGCCCTCTTATTTGTTGATTATTTGTGGGCTAAATGAACATTTATAAAAATCCAAGCTTACAATTTGTTTTTAAACATCTTAAACTGTAAGACTAAGTTGCAGAACTAGAATTGTTTGTGTAATCTTTGAGGTCAATTATTAACTAATAGATTATTAATGAAAATATTAAAAGTATGTTTTTTCAAATATTGATTACTGACTTAAATGAGGAAAACTTTTTTTTTTTTAAAGAGAGAGAGTCAGTTTTTAATTTTTTTCCCATCTTGTTTTTACATTTCCTCCACTCAGTTGTGTATGTGGCACTAGGGATCAAACCTGGGTTGCTGCGCATGCCAGGCAAGCTCTCTACTGTTGAGCCACCTCTCCACCCGAAAAACATTGGTTTTTAAATCAGTGGTACAACTGAATTTGTTATTTCAGTGAAATCACATTGGTTAATGATGATAGTTAAAATTAACATTGATTAACAGTTGTAATAGCCATCATTTACATGTACCTCCTTTTTAACCACATGTTTTACAGACATGGTATCTAAGCCTTAAAATAACCTGCCATTTAGGTACAATTATCCATTTTTTTAGAGTATGAAATTGAAGATATATCATGGGCAAGTCTGCAAACCTAGGGAGTCATAGGACTGGGATTCAGATTGAAGTTGGTTGATCTATTTTTAAAGTTTAAATTCCAGTGATGAGTCTGCTTATCCTCTGTGTAGTTGAAATTTTGATAATCTTTCACAATTAAGAGTTTATGCTTGAAGAATATTTTGGTGTCTATAATGTAACTGACTGCTTGGCACTAGGTATGTGAAAATGAACACATTCATAGGAGCTCACTTCTAGAAGAGGTTGGGCAAGTGTGAAAACAGAAGTTATAATACTAGATGGTATTAATGAGCTAAGTACAAGATGAAGTGGATCAAAGGAAGCTTTCAGAGATGGAGGGGTCATTGAGGAGGTAGGTAGTTCCACAGTACAGAGGAAAGGATGCATGGGAATAAGGTGGAACTGAGGTGGAGGGGGAAGGTATGTCAGCTCTCACAGGTAGGCAGAGGATGTAAAGACATTGTATATCACATGAAGGATATGAGTTAATTTAACAGTTTTATTGAGATCTATTTCATTTACTATAAAAAATTCACATTTGTAAAGTTTATAATTCAGTGGTATTTTTAGTATATATCTATTGAAAGTTGTGCAGCCATTACCATCATCTAGTTTTAGAACATTTTCTTTATCCTAAAAAAAAGTTATCCATTGGTAGTCTCTCTCCATTTTCTCCCCAGTACCTGTAGCTCTAGGCAGATGCTAATCAACTCTCTGTCTCCATGGATTTGTCTGTTCTGGGCTTTCATATAAATGGAATTACATGATACATGGTTGTTTGTGACTGGCTTTTGACTTAACTATCATGTTTTCAAAATTCATCCATGTTGTACTTGTGTTAGTACTCCATTGCTTTTTAGTGGCTAAATAATATTCTGTTGTATGAATTCACCCCATTTACTCATTGATTGATAGGTATTTGGGTTGTTTCTACTTTTTTGGCTATTGTGAATAATGCTGCTATGAGCATTTGTATATGGGTTTTTGTGTGGACATATATTTATTTTCATTTCTCTTGGGTTCATTTCTAGATGTAGAATTGCTGAATTATATTGTAACCTATGTTTTAACATTTTAAGGAACTTCCAAATTGTTTTCCAAAGCAGCTGAAACATTTCATGTTTCTACCAGTGGTATATGAGGATTCTACTTTAGGGAATTATGTTTTATGCTGTTGGTGAGCCATTCTTCAGAATCAAAGCAGAAAAATTACTGAAAAAGTTTGGATTAGATGGCTGGTTCTTTAATGGTTCAAGACAGACACTAACTTTGCCTTTTCCTGATGGATAATGAACCAAAAATGCAAGTCATCTCCTCACTTCTAAGGGGCTATTGTTATTTCATTCCATTGTTGTTTTCATGTGTAGTACTGTGAGCTACTTACAATGTAAGTTATCAAAGATCACTGAAATTTAGAGTTCCTATACTAAAAGTAGCCAATTTCTAGATCTAACTAAGGGCTCTCATTTAGTTTTCTTTTAAGAAAACTGTCAGCTGTACAATGCTTTGTCAGTATTGGAAATTTTCTACTGTGCATGCCCACATTTAGATAGATACAAATTTTTTACCACATCATTGGCCTGGTCTGCAGTTGGGTATCATTTCAGTTGTTGCTAATCTTGGACTAATAGAATTGTATGATTAATGTTACACTTAAAATTTTTGGCCATTTTGCTCTTCTGTAATTGTCATAATTGTGGTAATTCTTCATCAAAGAGATGTTTTCCCCTCGAGAAGTTTTTTCTAATCCTTGACGTGTGATTGTTTGCATTCATGTTCTATGTTTTTTCTTTAAAATTTTAAATTTTATCATAAACATTTACTATCTCTGATACCCTTAAAATTGTGGGTTTTTTTTTTTTTTGCACCAGGGATCGAACCCAGAGTTGCTTAACCACTGAACAGCCACATCCCCAGACCTTTTTTATATTTCATTTTGAGACATAGTCTCTGTAAGTTGCTTAGAGCTTCCCCAAGTTGCTGAGGCTAGCTTTGAACTTGTAATCCTCCTGCCTCAACCTCCTGAGTCACTGGGATCACAGGTGTGTGCCACTGCCTCAGTTTTTTAAGTTTTAAGATGACAGAAAAATTGAGCAGATAGTACAATATATCTCTCTATCTTCCCCACTTATAATTTCCCCTGTTATTACCATCTTACATTAGTATGGTACATTTGTTATAAATAATGAGCCAATAGTGATGTTATTATTTTCTGACGGCCTTGCTTTCTTCTGTTTTCCTTAGTGTCTTTTTGCTGTCCCAGGATCCCATGTGCGTTGTTGGTCGTGGTTCCTTGGTTTCCTCTTGTGTCCCTTCCTCAGACTTTCTTTTTTGTCCATGGTTTTGACAAGGACAGTAGCCAAGTATATTGTAGATGTACTGATGTTGGAATTTGGTGTTTTGACATGATTGGATTGAGTTGATGGAGTTTGGGGAGGAAAATCATAGAAGATAAAGTGCTGCTTCCCTTACATTGTGTAAAAGGTATATGCTACCTACATGCTTCATGAGTGTTAGATTGACCTTGATCACAGGCTAAAGTATTTGTCAGTTACTTTGTGTTCCTCTTTTCTGTGCTGTACTCTGCCTTTCTGCCTTTCCTTCATTATGGGCTGGGATGTAGTGTCAGAGATGAAGAGGGTAGTCTGCAGACATATTGCATGTGGTGTTAGCCCCCATATCTAAATATGTAGATACTAAAGCTCAAGAAATAAAGCCAAGGGCTGGAGCAGTGGCTCAGCGGTTACGGCGCTTGCCTAGCATGCGCGAGGACCCGAGTTCAAACCCCAGCACCACGTACACAACTGAGTGTTGTAGCAATGAAGGCCACATGAAAAACTGAATAAAGTTGTTTCTCTCTCTCCCTCTCTTTCTCTCTCTCTCACTGTCCCTCTTTCTAAAAAAAAAAAAAAAGCCAAGAACCAGTAAATGGATGCTATTAAATTAAAAAGCTTCTGCACAGCAAAGGAAATGATTAAGAGCATGAAGAGAGCCCGCAGAATGGGGGAAAAATCTTTTCCAGCTAATCTTGACAGGGGATTAATATCCAGTATGTAAAGAATTCAAAAAACTCAACTTCAAAAAAACTCCCAATAAATAAATGGGCAAAAGAACTAAACAGAAATTTCTCAAAAGAGGACACACAAGTGGCCAACATACATGAAAACATGTTCAACAACTCTAATGATCAGGGAAATGCAAATCAAAACTACACTAAGATTTCATCTCACAGCAGTCAGAATGGCAGTTATCAAGAATGCAGTAACAATGCTGGTGAGGATGTGGGGGGGAAGGAACACTCATATATTGTTGGTAGGACTGCAAATTAGTACAACCACTCTGAAAGCAGTGTAGAGATTCCTCAGAAAAGCAGGAGTGGAACCACTATATGACCCAGCTATCCCACTCTTCTGTATTTATCCAAAAGAAAACAAGCAAACATACTGCAGAGACACAGCCACTTCAGTGTTTATAGCAGCACAATTCACAATATCCAAATTATGCAATCAGCCCAGATACCTGTTGATAGATGAATGGATCAAGAAAATGTGATACACACACACACACACACACACACACGTATGCATACATGATGGAGTTTTAGTTAGCCATACAGAAGAATGAATAATGTCATTTGCTGGCAAATGGATGGAAATGGAAATCGTCACGGAAGTGAAATGAGCCAGACTCAGAAAATCAAGGATTGAATGTTTTCTGTCATATGTGGAAGCTGGAGCAAAATAAGGGAAATAAGGCTGTAGTGGTAGGGGGATTGGATATCCTAAATACATAGGAAAGATCAGGGAATATAAGGGAAGAATAAGAGGGAGGAAGGATGGGAAAGGGGAGGAAATATCCAGTGTATTTAACCATTCGTGTTATATGCATAGATAAATGTACCAAAGTGAATTCACCTTTATGTATATGTAAAAAGAAGTGAAAGGAAGATCAGTAGAGGAAGAAGGGATAAAGGGAGGAAAACAGGGAAGGATAGGGATTGATTTCAGAGTCCTTGCATATAGGATTCTGTCAAAATGAGCCTAGCCTCTGTATAATTACAGTGCTGGCAGGGGGGAAGGTTGCAGAAAAAGCTTTATTTACTCAATTTCTTTTTTCCTCCTTTTAAATTTGCGAATATCTTCATTCATATCATCATTCATCCCAACTGCCATTGGTGAACATTATTTACAGAGCCAGAAATGTCTGTTCCATGTTCTAACTTTTTTTCCAGCAGCTGTTTTTCATTTGGATCCTAACTTCATTAGATAGCCTCCCTTACCACTCTGTTTTTGGAAATTAAAATCTTTCCTTTTTCTCTAAAAATAGTATTGTTCTGCCATCCACAAGTAAAGCCTTATAACAACCCTACCTATCTTTCTTGAAAGCTCATACCTCTCCTCCCACCCTTTCTTCCCCTTCTTTTAACAATGTACTTCTTGAAACACCTATACTCTGTCACCTCCCCTTCATTTCATAATCTACCTCACTTTGAGTTTTAGAGCCATCAGCTGGTCGGCATAAACTCAGCGCCAAAGCTAACAGCTCATTCTTGACTTCTCTGATATTTGGTGATAACTGTCTCTTCCTGGAAACTGTTCTTAACTCCTGGAAATCTGTTTTTCTTTGTTCCTAATCAGTCTTCTCTCATTTGTTCATTCTTTCCCTGGATAATGTAATTTATTAACATGAATTAGTGAATTACAACTATCATGATTCCTAATCCCTGATAACTACAAAACCTGGGTCTCTAGCTCAAAAGGAGTTCTTACTGTTTCTTGGATGTTTCCACCTAGATGTCTTTGTCAGTTAGGTATGCTCACTTGAACATTTTGCTGCTAACTCTGAAATCTAACATCCAAATCCATACTTTCTTAAAGTTTCTGTTTTGGTTAATATTGCTGCTTTGTCTCACGACTCTCAAATCCAGTTTTGTATTCTGTATTCCTTGTTAGAATTCTCTTCCTTTTCCCTGAAAAGACTAGATTTTTCTGTTTTTTTTTTTTTAAGACAAATTTTCTCTGGATAATGTCCTTCATTGATATTACAAGTAGTCCCAATTCCTGATAGCTACCAAAACTGGTTTTCTAACTAGAAGATACACTATGCTTTAAATCCATGACATGCTCAGTGAAGTCCAAAATCCAGAGCATTTCTTACTTTGTTCTTTAAATTGGGCAGGCGAGGCAAGTTACTTCTGTTTGGTTTCCATTTGCTTCTAAAACAAAAGGGATGGAATCCAGTATGTTGTTTAGTTCTTTTTTTTTTTTTAATCATTAGATAAAGTCTTACAAAGAAACTTTAGCATGGAAAATACAAAACCAGAGCTGCTCTCATTGAAGTGTATCTCCCTTTCCAATTTTCTACCCCTTCACCTCTACTCTATCTTTGTTGTACCTTGGAGAAACTTTCAGGACACCAGGGAGCACAGTTTGAAGATTGCTGGGTTCCCTAAGGTCTTTTTTAACTTTTTTTTTCTTCTCTCTGTGTGTGTGTGTGTATGTACACCAGGAGTTGAACCCAGTGGTGCTTAACTACTTAGCCAATCCCCAGCCCTTTTTATTTTTTATTTTGAGACAGGATCTCACTAAGTTGCTTTGGGCCTGGCTAAATTGCTGGGGTTGGCTTTGAACTTGTGATCCTACTGTGTTAACCTACTGTGCCACTGGGGTTACAGTTGTGTTCCACTGCACCCGCCTGGTTAAGGTGTCTTCTAACTGTTAAGAGTAGGTGAATTAGGACTGGAGTGGTGGCTCAGTGGTTACAGCGCTTGTCCAGCATGCGCAAGTATGCGAGTTGAAACCCCAGCACCACGTACACAACACAACGAAGTCTTGGAGCAATGAAAGCCACATGAAAAACTAAATAAAAAATTGATTCCCTCTTTTTCTCACTATCTCTCTCTCTTAAAAAAAAAAAAGGAGGTGAATTCTTTGAAACCACATCTGTCAAATCAGAGTCTTTAAATAAGAGTGGTCATACTGTTATACATACAGGCTCTGTACTTTCCTTCTTTCAACCAGTCCTTCGCTTAGTTTCAGAAACTGTTTCTTTGTAACAGTGCCTGTCCATACACCTATACAATGTAGTTCTCTCCAAGGACACTGGAGTTCAGTCACTTTGCTACTGGCCTCATGTTTGATAATTGTTACACCAATATTATCTCCTTTGTAACATGTAACATACTTTGATTTATCTCCCAATAGTGATACAGGTCTATCCTGTGGGTTCTCATAGTATTCCTCAACTCCTTTTATTGTAATAACCATTCATATTTGATGAGTAAATGCAAGAATAAATGAAAAAATGAGTGGATAGGTGGGGAACAGATGTGTACTCTATAAATTTCTTCGTACTCTAGAAACCATAAAGTATTAGGTAATTTTGCTCTAGTCATTCTCATATAGAACTGACTTTGATCTCAGTGGGAGCTACATGAGGCAGAAGCTATTTTCTAAACTAATCAGCAAGAAAGTGAAAGGATAGCAAAACGTCTACCAGGCCTGTGGCCCAAAAAAAGTGTAGCGATTTTAATCTCTGACAAAATTAATTTTCCAACTAAAACTACTCAGAAAGGATAAAGAGGGACGCTTTATCATACTTAAAGGGACAGTTCACCAAGAAGATATAACGATAATCAACATTTATGCCCCCAATTACAATCCCCCAAAATACATGGAAAATATACTTAAGGATATTAATCCCCTCATTGATCTCAATACAATAATCCTGAGGGACTTCAACACACCATTATCAACTCTAGACAGATCATCAAAACAAAAAATCAATAAAGATGTCTCCAATCTTTACTCTATCGAACAATCGGGCTTAACAGACATATACAGAATATTCCATCCTAAGACAGCTGAATTTACCTTCTTCTCCTCAGCCCATGGATCCTTCTCTAAAATAGATCACATCCTAGTTCACCGGGATAACCTTAGCAAATACAAAAAAGTGGGTATAATCCCATGTATTCTGTCAGATCATAACGCTATGATTTTAGCAACCAACAACAAGAGAAACAACAGGAACTATTCAAATACTTGGACATTGAATAATTACCTCTTAAATGAAGGATGGGTAAAAGAGGAAATGAGAACAGAGATTATGAAGTTTTTGGAATTGAACGATAATGAGGAAACAACATACCAAAACCTCTGGGACAGTATGAAGGCTTTCTTAAGAGGTAAATTTATAG
>PVKS010046585.1:0-13221 GCA_004027875.1 Aplodontia rufa
CATGATCATGGGGAACTATGCTAAGGTTCTTGGAGGGTGTAGGGAGGGGTTCGGGAGGGGGGAAGGTAATAGGAAGGACATCAAGGTGACCAGAGGGAGGTAGTATGGGGGACTCTAGCCTGAGGGGAACCTCTGACTTCCACAAGAAGTCCAATTAACTTGGGTCTTAAGTAAAGTGAAACATGGAACCATGGGGAACTGAAAGGGAGAAACATGGTCTGACCAATATTGGCTTGTTCTATCATTACATGAATTGTATGATGATGAACCCCTCCTGTTGTAAGACCATGCTTATTGAATTAAAAAAAAAGAAATCCTAGTATCTGAAAAAAAAATTAGTGTCCTCTGGAGGCTAGGACCCACTGTGCTACATCCATGCATGCACATACAAAAGTTGGGTCAGATTCATTCCATTATTCTTTCCTTTTCCCATCTTTTCTTCTTCCTCCTCATTCCCCTTTTTGATTACTGTGTTGATCTTTCCTCTATATTGATGAAAGTACCTCCCTCCTCCCACTCTTTCTTTTTTCTTTTTTTTTTAAATCTCCACTCCCCTTATTTTGGATTAGCTTCCATTTATCCCCGAAAACACTTGACCTTTCACTTTTTGGGTCTGGCTTATTTCACTTAGCATGGTAGTTCTATTCATTTATTTACTGGCAAATGCCATCATTTCATTCTCTGTAAGGCTGAGTAATACTCCATTGTATGTATATATCATGTTTTCTATATCCATATATATCTGTTGAAGGATACCTAGTCAGTTCCACAACTTGGCTACCGTGAGTTGTGGTGCTATAAACACAGATACAGCTGTGTTCCTGTAGTTTGCTGATTTAGAGTCTTTTGGATATATACCAGGGAGTAGGATAGCTGGGTCATATGGTGGTTCCATTTCTAGTTTTTTGAGGACTTTCCATACCAAGTTTTAGAGTGGTTGCACTAATTTTCAGTCCCACCAACAATATATGAGTGTACCTTTATCCCACATCCTTACCAATATTTATTGTTACTTGTATTCTTGATAATTGCCATTCTGGCTGGAATGAGATGAAATCTCAATGTAGTTTTGATTTGCATTTTCTTAATTGCTAGAGATGTTGAACACTTTTTCACACATTTTTGACCATTTGTATTTCTTCTTTTGAGAAATGTCTATACAGTTTTTTTGTCCATTTATTGATGAGGTTATTTGTTGTTATTTGGTGTTAAGTTTTTTGAGTTCTTTGTATATTCTGGATATTAATGCCCTGTCTGAGGAGGTGGCAAATACCTTCTTGCATTCAAACGACTCTCTCTTCATGCTTTTGTTTCCTTTGCTGTGAAGAAGCTTTTCAATTTGATGCCATCCCACTTGTTGGTTTTTTATTTATGGTTGCACTATAGGAGACTTGTTAAAGAAGTTGTTTCCTGACATGCGAGAGTCTTGGGTCTACATTTTCTTCTAGCAGTTGCAGTGTGTTTGGTCTAATTCCTAGGTTTGATTCACTTTTTGCTGACTTTTATACAGTGTGAGATACAGTCAAATTTCATTCTTCTACATATGAATTTCCAGTGATCCACTTGTTAAAAAGGCTGTCTGTCCTTCAATATATGCTTTTGGCTCCTTTGTATATTATCAGGCAACTGTTAATGTTTGTTTGTCTCCTTCTATCTATTCCCTTGGTCTTCATGTCTGTTTTGGTGCCAGTACCATGCTGTTTTTGTTACTAGAGCTCTGTAGTGTAATTTGAGGTCTGGTATTGTGATGCCTTCTACTTTGCTCTTCTTACTAAGGATTGCTTTGATTATTCTGGGATTCTGGGTCTCTTATTCTTCCATGAATTTCAGAATTGCCTTTTCCAGTTCTGTGAATAATATCACTGGTATTTTGGTAGGGATTGCATTGGATCTGTATAGTTCCTTTGGTAGTATGGCCTTTTGACAATATTAATTCTGCCTATCCACGAATGTGGAAGGTCTTTCCCTTTCCATCTTCTAAGGTTTTCTTCAATTTCTTTTTTTAGCGTTCTGTAGTTTTCATTGTAGAGATCAGTTACCTTTTTTTGTTAGATTGAATCCCAAGTGGGTTTTTCTGAGGCTATTGTGACTTATGAATATTTTATATTCATACATTCAAATATTTTATACTTTGTGTTATCACCTAATGCTGCTTTATTTATTGTGTGGTTTAACTTGTTTCAAATTTGGCTCTTGGGGGCTTTTTCATTTGGTTACTGCTGTGATGAATCTCCTTTCTTTCCCTCTTTTCTTTCTTCTTTCTGTTGTTGCAGTTGCTTATTTTCAGGTACTATATGATGTTCTAGATTCATTTTGTACATTTGTGCCCCAGCCCTAAATTATCTTAGAATCATTTATCTAAGACTGTTTTGCTCCTTTTGTTGGAAAGCAATATTAGAAACCAAGATCTAGTCAATAAGGGCATTACATCTTTTAAAAATAATTCAAACTGTTAGGGAGAAGAATTGTTGCAGGAAATCCTAAATCCACCCATCTATCCATCCAAACATTCTTTACAAATTTTTTGAAAACTTGCAATGTACCAGGTTCAGTGCTAGACACAGGAATATGAACTAAAAAGCAATCTTTGTTTCTATGAAAGTATAAGTTGACTAATTGCAGAAACTTGAAACTACACAAATGACATGGTAAAACTTTGATTTTGAGAAGTATTTGTGATATGGTAGGGTATCTTATGCTGGATATTTTAGATACAAAGAGAAGCATGGTCCAATTACTACTTTTGAGGAACTTACATCTTAGTGAGGCAGTGTGGGGTGATGAAAGAACACAGGGAGACAGGTGATCAAAATACGGTGTGTTCTTTTTCCACTTATGTCCTCTTGCTAATTTACACATTGAGACTTGAATACTGCATCCTCCCCCAAGAAGCTTTCCAAAGGACTACATCAAAGAACAATGCCCAAGTCCCCAAACGCCTGCATTCGCTAGAAATCCAGCTCAGCCTCTCTTAGTGTCTGCCTCCTGTAATGTCTTGAAGAATTCTTCAGGGTTTTTCTCATGTATGAAATGTTTGTCCTGATCTCACCAGCAGAACTGGGCTTGCATAGAATACTGCATAATTTCTCCAGAAGCTGCTCTAGAATGAGAGCCTGTGTTCACCTTTTCTCAATGCTGCACGACTTGGAGCTGGAATGCATCACTGCCCCCTTCTATGTCTAAAACGTTGTGTTTCCTGGTCCCTGCCTATTTCCTCTGATACGGAACTCTCCTGTGGCTTAGAGCTTCTCTCAGACTGAATAAACAGCTCAGAAATGAGATGTAAATATATATAATGTAATAGAAGAAGTAGGAGTATGAAACTCCTGTTGTCTTAACCTGGCTTTTATAGGACTGATGGATAGGGAAAGTCATTTCATTTGAGTTCACAAACAGATGACCACAGCTGTTAACATGAGCGAGCTTTTATAGGACTCTTAGTTTCCACTTCCAGGAATGTGACCTTGGAAAAGTCATTTAATCTCAGTTTTTGCATTTGGAACGGAGGGGTATGACATATTAGCTTACTCTTTCATGGGGCTGGGTGAGGATCCAGTGAGTTCATGGATGGGAAATCATAGCAACAGTAATACTGCCAGTAATCATTTTTTTTTTGGAGAAAATATTCATTGAGTTTATAAGCATATAAATTTAGAGCCAGAGAGATCTCTGTTGAAATCCTAATTTTGTGATCTTAAACAAGTTATGTTCCTGAGCCTCAGTTTCCTCATTTTCAAGATGTTTTTGTCTGTCGACAGCTGCAAGTTGACCTTTCTCTTGGGGAGTGGAGCCGGCATCTCCTGTTCTTCCATCTTGCTGATGTTGCCCTTCTCAATGGCACTGATTTAGAAAGGGAGCAAGCATGTGTGAGCAAGTACTTCCTCAGACTGAGTCTGTCTGATTATTGAAGTGACACTGATAGCAGAATTCATATCTAAAAGAAGTATTAATTTTGGTGAGGACTAAGTGACATAAATACTTCCTTCCATAAATATTTACTGATATATTCTCGATGCTAGAGAATATCAGTAGGGAACAAAGGAGACAGAGTCCTACCCCAATGGATCTTGCATTCTAGTGGTGCAAGATAGAAAAATTAAATAGGCAAGCAAGTAAAGTATGTAGCCTAGTAGATGATGGTCAGTGTTAAGGATAAAGATTAAGCTGAGGGGAAGGATTTATAAGTTGAGTGGGATGGTCAGGGCAGGCCTTGCTGGGAAGATGGCCTTTGTGCAGGGACTGAAGGAGATGAAGGAGAGGGTTCAAGCCTATCTGGGGAAGAGCTTTTGAGGCAGAGGAAAGTGTAAGTAGACCTGAGGTGAGAGTTGCTAATAGGCATTGCTGAACCCTAAACCTCCTAAGTCAGGCAAGGTTGTGGGAGGGGAAGTCTTCGTGAATCCCTGCTTCTAATTGCTTCTTAGAATGCTCAATCCAAGCAGCCAGCTCCAGGTTGAGGTAGGCTGATCCTCTATCAAATTGGTACCACTAACTGGCCACAAAACTGCTACAAAATATTTACCCTATATTGTGACTTTTGCCGTTCCAACAGTTAGTTGTGTATGTGGTGCTGGGGCTTGAACCCAGGTCCTCACACATGTCAGGCAAGCGCCGCAACCACAGAGCCACCACAAGCCTGGTTCTGATGGCACACTCCATTGGGTGGGTCTGATTTTACAACAAAAATACGAAAACAGGGTATCCTGTCAACTTCCAGTTTCTAAGAAATATGCCTAAACAATCAAAACTACTCACCCAACTCTAGGATGGAATTCTCAGTCTCCTCAAAGGGTCCTGCGTGGAGAAGCTGCACAAATATCCACAAAGGGCGGGGACACAGCCTGATGACACTGTGAGCTTGATGTTTCCCGAGCACCTTGTTCATCTTAACAACTAATGCAACATTTAGAATGTACCTGTTTCATTTTTGTAAAATATCAAGGTTTCAAAATGAGTCCTTCTTCGATCCCCCTTAGTACACTGGTAGGTACTTCAAGCATATTCTACTTTGAGAAGCATATAAAATTGGGCTATACTTAGAATCATTTTGCTTTTCAGGTTAAATACTGTTCAAACTGTATTATAGTTATAAATTTTGCCACTGAAAATTTGCATGCAATTTGTAGCCTTTGCCTGATTTCCCTCTAGTCGTTTTGTCTTTAAAATATGATTTCCCAGTGTGGTTCAGCATAGCTTAATTTGATAGCAATCTCTTGCCTCATGCATTCTTTCTTCTTTGTACGACTGCAATGCTTATTCTTTCTGTAGTCGAGTTTCTTTGTTTCATTACCTATGCTATTTAAAAATATATTTACTAAATCCAGACTGCCTTTTTTTTTCTTTTTAAGTAGCTTTATTGAGATATACTGCCTGGGTTTTGAATCTCAGCTCCACTATACTGGCTTTATAACCTGAGCAAATTACTCTCTCTTTGCCTTAGTGTCTTTATTTTATAATGAGCATAATCAAAGAATCTGTCTCATGGGCTATTGTGAGAATTAAATGGGTTAATGTCTATAAAATGCTTAGAAAAGTGAATGACACATAGTGCCCTGTGAATGTTATTATTTAGTAGTAGTATTGTCTGCAATTTTTAAATTCATACTTGATTATTGGGGTGTGCATACTGTCCACAGTGATATTCATTTTCTGACTCCTCTACTCTAAATTATCCAGTTGCTCTCCTCTGGTGCTTCCAAAGTACTTCATACAAACTCTACCCTTTTTCATTGCATTGTAATTATCTGCTTACAAAGCCTTGTCTCTCCTTTTAGACCAGCGGTTCTCTACGGGCTATGAGATTTTGCCATCTCTCCTGTGTGGACATTTGGCAATATCTGGGGATATTTTTCATTTTGCAACATTTGCTAACAAAACTGGGGTGAGTTGCTACTAGCCTGTAGTGGGCACAGGCCAGGGGTACTGTTAAATATATTACAAGGCATAGGATAGCTGTACAATAATTATGTAGCCCAAAATGTCAATAGTATAGTGGTTGAGGAACCCTGCCCTAGACTGAATTTCAAAGGACGCAGTCTTATCCATCCTTATATATCCAGTATCTAGTGCAATGTCTGGTTCAGAGTAGACACCTCAACTGTTCAATCATTTCTTGCATGAATACCATTGTTACAGAGGCCACGACATTGGAAGTTCTGACTTCATAAATATTTATGGAAAGATATTAACTCTGACATTAGCATGTTTACTAAATGTTTATTCATGGTACTCAAAAGACAGTACCAACAGCTTCATAGAAGATATGTTTAGTGCGTCTATTTAAACACACCTAACTCTCAACTTTCGTCTTTTTTATTTTTTTTTGTAACATCTGGACCTCAGTGAAGGAATAAGCCACATGGTTGCCCTGATATAGAAGCGTTTCGTATGATTTGGACTTGTTTTAGACTTCACCTAAGAAGAGTCCTAAGAAGGCTACTCATCTTTTCTGTTTTCCCTTCTCCCTCTTCAGTTCTTGCAACTGTCTGAAAATATGTCTGGGAGGGCCAACATTCCCTTCCTTTTCTGGTCCTCACTTGAATTGCGGGGTTGGTCAGCATGGAGAGGTAGCCTGGCCTTTTTCTTTTGCCTTTTCAGTTGCTACCCATCTGGGGATAGAGAGGAAATGACTAAAAATTGAACCAAGGCTTCCAACAGGGCTGTGAGGAGATCTAGCCCATTTTTAGCACCTTTTAATGTGAAAATGTCTCTCAGCAGGATTTCCCCCCTCATTGTTTGTTTAGTTATGTGATCAGGAAGTGGACACAATTTTCTTGAATTATTCCTGCCAGACACTAAATTATATCTCAAAGAGCAAACCTTTTGATTTTTTTTTCTCCACCATTCGTTTTCATGTTTGTTATCACACCAAAGCTCATCTAGTTGAAGCCATTTTCTCACTGAATTCCAATGGAAGTGGAAAAGGAAAAAAAAAAGGCAGAAAAGAAAGAAAGAAAAAACAGTCCAGAGAGTAAACAAAAGGATGAGTTCCCTTACCCTTCCTAAAAGTGCTCATGGAAGAGAAGATCGCAGGATACGGACAGTAGAAGGTGTGGCCTCAGAATTGCCAGAGAGTGTGGGAGTGTTTGCGACTGGTTCATGTCTGCTTGAAGTTGTCACTGAATGAAATAAAAGAGAATGGATTGGGATCAGAAGAGAAGAGAAAAAGAGAAATGATGCCCTGCTACGTGAACCAAAGTTGACATTGGTTGCAAGTGGAAGTGCTGCTAGGTGGGGGTGGGAGGAATCCTGGAGGGGAACAAATACCACTTAACTTGGCAAAAGGTGTTAGCATTTTAAATTATTTCTCAGCTATTTCTATTGTTTACAAGAATTGCCTGTTAGTGTCTAGTTGGAACCCGATTTGTACACAAATGTTATTTACTTCATTCAACAAATAGGCACTGAGGGCTCCTGTATTCCAGGCACTGGTCAGTACCAGGTACAGAAATGAAACAGACGTTGTTAAGACACATCTTCTTACCTACAGAGTACTCATGTTGCCTAACATTGTTGTGAATGAAAGCCCCGTCTGTAACTACTTCTGATCACAATAGCTCTAGTTCTTTGTTGTGAAAGCCAAAAGAGATCATTTATATATAAAAGCCTGTTCCTGGGTAACTATAAAGCACCATAACATTTCCATTGTTATTTTTGTACTTCCATGTATGGATGCAATTTATATCATTTCTACCCACATCTTTTTTTTTTTTTAAAGATCACAATTTTTTTTTTAAGAGAGGGACAGTGAGAGAGAGAAAGAGAGAAACAACTTTATTTAGTTTTTCACATGGTCTTCGTTGCTCCAACACTTAGTTGTGTACGTGGTGCTGGGGTTTGAACCTGTGTACTCGAGCTTGCCAGGCAAGCACCGAAACCACTGAGCCACCGCTCCAGCCCATCTACCCACATCTTATTGGCTAGAACATATCTGAGTTAACTAACTTACTAGGGCATCTGGAGTGGGAAATGGTACATGGATATTTGGTGAGTTCTAGTGAACTGTTTTGGAGTTGTGGGTCATGGGGGAAAGCCGTCATGTGTAGCTTGATGCTGTATTGTGGGAGAGAGTTCTCACTCTGATGGGATGGGATTAGTTCCTGCATGAGAGCTGGTTTTATAAAGCAAGGTTTCTTGTTGTGTTTTGTGTGTTCTGCATGCACTGGCTTACCCTTTTGCTTTCTGCCATGACTGGAAGCAGCATGAGGCCCTCACTAGTTATGACCAGCCAATCTTGAGCTTCTCAGTTTCCAGAACTGTGAGCTTAGTGAACCTCCTCCCTTTCTAAATTACCCAGCCTCAGGTATTGTGTTATAGCATCAGACAATGAAATAAGACTTTCCTCACTAGAATGTATATATAGCATGAAAATCATTTTTCTCTGACTTTGCTTGCACAGCCCTAGAAACCAAAATGTCCTTCTTTGCAACGATGCTGACAGTCTCATTATCTCTGCTATCTGACTCCTTTCAAGTCTGAACCTTACCAACTGCAGTAGCTAATTATATAAAATAAATGCAATTCATTAGTCTCTAATTATTTTATGTATTATCTTCCCCAAATTAATCAGTGTTCTTATATTCTCATGGAAATTCAGAAAGTTATTCTGGAAAATAATGATCAGAAACTGGAAACAAATGATACCCAGGGAAACTTAATGCAACCAATGTGTGTGGGATGCCATTCCTGTGTTTTTATTTTGGATACAGAAATCCTCTTAGTTTTCTATGGATTCATTTGAAGAATTATCTGCTTGGAGTTAATGCCTCCTAATACCCCAGTACTACAATCTTGGGCATATGAATTTGCCAGTGCTCTAGTTCTGGAGAAGTAAAAGCTTTCAGCCGTGGCAGTGCAGCTGGAGTGGGAAGGGGCTTGTACGCTTGTACTGCTGTGAGTGCTTCGGAAGGTGGTGCCACTTTGGCAGCAGCTAGTTGGCTCTCCCAAAGATTTTTACCCATTTCTTTAAAAAAGTTGTTAAAAGACTGATCAATGGGATATGAGTGAGCTTCAAAAAGGAAGCTCTTCTCGTATTGATTGGCCTGTTGCTATTCCTTACATATGATATTATGATGGAACATACTGGTTATATAAAACATGAAAGCTAACAGCAAATAGTTTTTTCTGTTATTAATTGATAAATGTTATTCTTAGCTTAGTTTTATGTTCACAGCAAAATTGAGGGGAAAATACATTGTCTGTGGATTTCCTGACCACCTAGATCACATACTCTTCCACCAGAGTGCTGCATTTGTTATAGAGGGGCATGAACAGTTTTTCATTATAAATATGTAAGGCATAGAAAAGGCATAAAGCTGAAAAGGTTCACATGATAATATGGTCAGCCTTGTCTCCACCACACAATCTGGGTACTTCTTCAATTGCCCTCTCCTGAATTTGGAGTTTGGCACTCCTGTGCAATTTCTCAAAGTTGTATTTTGTACAAATAGTACAGTTTTACATTTTTATCTGGTACCTTTATGATACCAGATCAGTCTATGGTAACTTTTTTCACTCAACATTGCGTTTGTGAGATAGTTCCTTGTTGGTTCAGTAACTCCTGCTCATTAATTTTCTCCCCCCCCCCCGCCCTTTTTCCCTTAAAGAGAGAGGGACAGTGAGAGAGAATATCAATTTTATTTAGTTTTTCATGTGGCCTCCATTGCTCCAAGACGTCATTGGGAATGCGGTGCTGGGGTTTGAACTTGCGTACTCACGCATGCCAGGCAAGTGCACCAACTGCTGAGCCACTGCTCCAGCCCCATGCTCTTTAGTTTTCACTATTAAGTATATCCCTATTTTATTTTACACATAACATTTATTTTATTCTACTGTTGGTAAAAATTGAAATTATTTTCCTTTTTGCAATAAAAAATGAAGCTGATATCAATATTATACACGTTTCTCTATGCACATGGACAAGCATTTCTTTATAAGCGGTAGAATTTGTGGCTTCTAGGATGGCCACATGTTGTTGACCTTTTCAGATTGCTTCTGCAGTGACTGTGTGCCCATCAACAGTTTGTAACTTTTCTCTTGGCTCTGCATCCTTGTTAGCACTCAGAATGGCTAGGCATGGCCAAAAGGACAGGCGTGAAACAGTCTTTTAATTTATATTTCATGGTTTTCTAGTGATATCAGATACACTTTTATGACTTTTGGCCTTTTAGGTTTCTTTTTCTTTGAAATGCCTCTTTATCTCTTTAGTTCATCAGAAAACTTTTACTTTTTACAATATATTCTAAAAAACAAATGACCCTCCCCCCAAAAAAACCCAACCAACCAACCAACCAAACAATCTACCCCCAAACCACAGAAACAACCTTAGGTCCATTCAAGAACCTGACAGGGCTATTTTATGGTCGTCTACAGGAAAATTCATCCTGTTATACATATCCAGACTAAAGCTGGAGAAGAATGTGGTCTTGGCCTGTAGCCCTCTATGATGCTTTGAATAGTCTGTCACCCCTCGGAAGGCTGGGTTGAAGGGATGGCCTGGGCAAAGCCTCACCACAATCTAAGCTGCTGAACAGAGTATCCCCCACTGGATGTTCCCTGTGTGTTAGGAATCAAGACCAGGTGAGATGCTTCAATCTCAAGGATAAAACTGGAGATTGAATACGGCTCTCTACACTTCTACTTCTCATCTGAAAACCTCAAGGCATTCAGGAAACATTAATTAATTAAGCTTTCCAACAGCCCTGTGAAATAACGTAAGGATGTACAGGAACACGTCTCCGGGGAAACAGCACAGCAGCTGTTTAGCAACACGCAGGAGCACCGAGTGGCGGGCAGTAAGGAACTACAGACACAGGCAATTAAAAAAGGATGAAAGCACTTGGAGGCGGGAGGTGGGTTCCGTCTTGGAATTGGCCTGGATTCTGGCACTGACAGCTGAGTTAGGAGGTGGGCGGGTGCAGGCATGACGCTGCTGAAAGCCCAGGTGGGACACGACCATTCTGTTAAGTGCAGGAGTGCAGCACTTCCTGAGATAGGACCATTTTTGTTTATTGTTTTAAAACATATTTCACAGTATTACTATTGCTCCTTCATGCCTTGAAACCCATTTCTCTTTTGAGGAGTGAGCAAAGCTAATGTAGAAAAATCAGTAAAATATGAACTCTTTTGAGTGAAAATTTCTGGTTTTGATAATCACAAGATTTCCTCTGAGCTTTCTTTTGTAATACAAGACAATCTGGGAATGAAGGGAAGCCAGTTCAAAACAGTAACATTGACTATGCCAGTACTTAGGATTTCAGAGGAAAATTTTAAATGTTAAGTATAAAATTTAAATTTTATAGCTTTCACTAAAAACATTAAGAAGATGATCTAGTTGTTTTTACTCCTATCTGGGAATTTTCCATCTTCGGACCCTGTTATTTCTCACCTGAAAACTACAGGCATTGAGGAATTTTCCATTTTAACATCCTGAGTTATTCTTTTTATCTATAAAGAACCAAAGTTATGAGCTTAAATGAAAAAGAGTTTTGGTAGGGCCTGTTATGGTTTGAATGTGAGGTGTCCCCCAAAACTCACCTGTGACAGTTGGGGAGTCTGAGGTGAAATGATTGGGTCAGAAAAGCCTTACCCCAATCGGTGAGTTGATCCCCTCATAGGGATTAACTGGCAGTGTAGACTGGTAGGGTGTGGCTGGAGGAGGTGGGTTGTAGGGGTCGTGCCTTTGGGGTATATATTCTGTATCTGTGGTGGAGTTTCAGCTTTCTGCTCTGCTTCCCAATGTGATACCTTGAGCTCTCTGCTCTGTGGAGCGGTGCCTGCCACCATGCTGTACAGCCCCACCTCCAGCCCCGAGGAATGGAGCCAGCCTGCTGTGGACTAAGACCTCTGAGACTGTGAGCCCTCAAACTTTTCGTCCTTAAATTGTTCTTGGCATGTCTGTTCATCACAGCAACGAAAAGCTGACTAAAACAGTCCAGAGCACAATCATTAGCGCTCAGTGTTAAAGGACAATAGCATTTATATTTACTGTGTATTTCTACTCTGTGCCAAGTAACTTACATATTATAATTTCATTTAACCTTCGTATGCACACACATATGTATATATACATATAGATGCACACACACAGTACATTTATAAAATAAAAAGTAAAATATCTCCACCCTATCATCTCTCTATTTTTGCATATATTTCTAGAAAAAGGGTTTATGAATACACATGTATGTTTAGAAATAGAAATAGCATGAACATGTATGTGTGTGTACATACGTGTACTTTGGTAATATAGTTTTAATTTATACAAACAGGATCATAGTTCTTTTTAACAGTCCTCTGAATTAACCTTTATTATAACAAAAATATTTAAATAACTTTTCATGACATTAGATGATCAAAGTTTTATTTGATTAGGATATTCTATGTGTGGAGGGCAGGCCATGAACTCCCCCTTTTTTTAATTGAGAAATTTATTTGTTGAACAATCACAAATTTTAACAAAATAATATATAATGTATATAGATTCTGAAAATTGGATTTACCCCCGAGAGTGCCCCCCCAATTACCCACCCTTATCCCTCCCTTCCCCTTCCCACAACATTTCTAAAAAATATTAGGTTGTGCAACATTACATGATATCTGGATTTAACACCTGATATTAGACCACTTCTCTTAATGGCCAGGGTCTAGCTCCAGCCTCCTCAGATGAGTGAAGACATTCGACCCTTGGTTCTCTGGGTTATGCTCATTTCACTCAGCATAATTTCTTCCATAGCCATCCATTTACCTTCAAAGGCTGCAATATCATTGTTTCTAATTGCTGTGTAAAATTCCATGGTATATATGTACCACAGCTTTTGGATGCACTCATCCAGTGAGGGACATCTGGGTTGTTTCCATGATTTAGCTATTGTAAATGGAGCTGCTATGAACATAGATATTGCTGTGTCACTATAACGTGCTGATTCTAAATCCCCTGGAAAGATACCCAGGAGTGGAATAGCAGGATCATATGGTGGTCTCATCCCTAATTTTTTGAGGATTCTCCACACTGCTTTCCAAAGGGGTTGTACCAGTCTGCAGCTCCACCAACAGTGTGTTAGTGTGCCTATTTCTCCACAGCCCCTCCAGCATCTATTATTGTTTATTTTCTTCATTTTTGCCATTCTGACTGGCATGAGGTGATATCTTAATGTGGTTTTCATTTGCATTTCTCTGATTACTAGTGATTTAGAGCACTTTCTCATGTATTCATTGGCTTGATCAATG
>PVKS010046586.1:0-13220 GCA_004027875.1 Aplodontia rufa
ACCAACCCAGATGCCCCTCACTTGATGAGTGGATACAAAAGCTTTGGTTCATATATACTATGGAATACTACTCGGCCATCAGAGAAGACGATATTGTAGCTTTTGAAGTCAAATGGATGGAGATGGACAGAATTATGCTTAGTGAAGTCTCCCAAGCTCAGAGACTTAAGGGCCGAATGGTTTCTCTCATCTGTTGATACTAGAATTTATGTTGAAGCAGTAGGACAGATGGCTGACCTAACAAAGCCTCAAATTGAATGACTTTCAGTGCAACAGGGGCGAAAGCTCCCTAGTTAACTTGGAGGGGTAGGGAAGGGGATGGGGAGGGGGGAGGGTATATGAAGAACTCATAGGAGTCGGGTGATGGGGAAGATGGGGGAACCATTCCAGAAGCCGATGTTATTCCTACACTAGATACCCATTTAACACATGAGTTCTTATGGGGGAAACGGCAATAGATGCAACCCACAGTAGCTTATCTATGCGTTAGCATTACCCCTGGTTATCAAAGTTTATACATATTGATTGCTACAGTTTTGACAATGTTTCCCCCTCATCTGTATCCTGTATTGCAATATACTTCTAATAAAGGTGGAAAAAAAAAAAAAGAGAAACAGTCACAATTTCCAGAGCCCTTGATGTCCTCCTGCAAATGAAGGAGGAGGATGTCCTCAAATTCCTTGCAGCAGGAACCCACTTAGGTGGCACCAACCTGGATTTCCAGATGGAATAGTATATCTACAAAAGGAAAAGTGATGGCATCGACATCATAAATCTGAAGAGGACCTGGGAGAAGTTTCTGCTGGCAGCTCGTGCTATTGCCATTGAAAACTCAGCTGATGTCAGTGTCATATCCTCCAGGAATACTGGCCAGTGGGCTGTGCTGAAGTTTGCTGCTGCCATTGGAGCCACTCCTATGGCTGGCCGCTTCACTCCTGGAACCTTCACTAACCAGATCCAGGCAGCCTTCCGGGAGCCACGTCTTCTGGTAGTTACTGATCCCAGGGCTGACCACCAGCCTCTTACAGAAGCATCTTACGTCAATCTGCCTACCATTGCTCTGTGTAACACAGATTCTCCTCTGCGCTATGTGGACATTGCCATTCCATGCAACAACAACATTCTGTGGGTCTGATGTGGTGGATGCTGGCCCTAGAAGTTCTGTGGACGCGTGGCACCATTTCCCGTGAACACCCATGGGAGGTCATGCCCTATCTCTACTTCTACAGAGATCCTGAAGAGATTGAAAAGAAGAGCAGGCTGCTGCTGAAAAAGCTGTCACCAAGGAGGAATTTCAGGGTGAATGACTGCTCCAGCTCCTGAGTTCACTGCTACTCAAGCTGAGGTTGCAGATCGGTCTGAAGGTGTGCAGGTGCCCTCTGTGCCTATTCAGCAATTCCCTACTGAAGACTGGAGCGCCCAGCCAGCTGCTGAAGTCTGGTCAGCAGCTCCCTCTGCTCAGGCCACTGAGTGGGTAGGAGCAATCACCGAGTGGTCTAAAGGTGTTGTTCTGTGAATATGCAAGCAAAATGGAAATGAGGTTGTGGAAAATAAATGCCTGTTTCTAAAAAAAAAAACCAATATGATATCAATGATAAACCCAGTTTAGCTGGATACTATGGCACATGCCTGTAATGCAGAAACTCATGAGGCTGAGGTGGGATTGCAAGTTTGAGACCAGCCTGGACAACTTAGTGAGATCATGTCTGAAGATAAAAAAAATTAAAAGGGTTGGGGATATAGCTCAGTGGGAGATGGCTCCTGGGTTTAATCCTCAGTACCACACACACACCAAATAACAACAACAACAACAACAACAATAATAATAATAATAAAGAAAAGGAAGAAACAAATAAAAAATAACCTACACCTTCTTTAAGTAAAAAGGTTAAAAGTGAAGGGTCACTATACTAACACAAATCAAAACAAATCTGGAGCAGCTACATTAATTTTAGACAAAGTTGACTTCAGTACAAGGAAATGATCAGGGATAATGAGGAGTGGTACATAATGATAAAGCGGTCAGTTTTCCAAGAAATCATAACCTTAACATCAACATACATAAAAACAGAGTATCAAAATATATGAAATAGAGAAATCCACTGTGATAGCTGGAGGCTTCGAGACCCTTATTTAAACAGCTAAGTCAAGAAAACCAGTTAGTACATCTTTGATCTGAATGGCACTATCAACCAATTTGATCTATTGACATTTATAGAATACTCCAATAATAGCAGAATGCCTATTCTCAAACACACTTGGAGCATTTGCCTTGAGAGAACATATTTTGGGTCATCAAATATACTTTAAGAAATGAAAAAGAATAATACATACAAATCAGGCTCATATCTGTAATCCCAACTGCTTGGGAGACTGATGATGGCAAATTCAAGGCCAACCTAGGTAACTTAGTGAGACCCTGTCTCAAAATAAAATTTAAAATGGGGTGAGGGATATAGCTCAGTGGTAGAGCTCTTTTCTAGTATGTGCAAGCCCCTGGATTCATCCATAATATAGAAAAAAATACAAATTTTACAAAGTAAATTCTCCGACCACAATGGAATTAAACTAATCATCAGTATCAGAAAGATAGTTGGAAAATCCTAAAATATTTGGAGATTAAACAACCTGCTTCTGTATGACACATGGATCAAATCTCAAGAGAAATTTATAAATATTTTGAACTAAATAAAAATACAATATGAAAATAAGTATCAAAGTTAATGGGATGAAGTGAAAGAAGGGCTTAGAAGGAAATTTGCTTGTTGGAGTCAAGTTACTAAGTTTGACCCATAGACAAATGGAAGAAAATTAGATTTGCCTTTGGAAGGGAGGAAACATGAAAGATTCTGAGCCCATGGCTTCATCTGTTTGTTTATTTATTTATTTATTGGTACTGGGGATTGAACACAGAGGGCCTCATCACTGAGTCACTTTCCCAGCCCGTTTTATTTTTTATTTTGAGACAGGGTCTTGCTAAGTTGTTGAGGCTGGCTTTGAACTTGCAATCCTCCTGCCACAGCCTCCCAAGTTGCTGGGATTACAGTTGTGTGCCACTGTGCCCAGCTCAAGGCTATGTATTAAAACTACCAGGCCAACCAATACCATAACCTCCCTTCTGTGGTTTGGATGTGGTTTGGATGAGCACCAAAGGTTCAAATGTGGGAGCTTGGTCCGTACCATGGTGGTGCGAGATGGTATGGAACTAGAGGTAGGGCCTAGTGGTAAGTCCTTAGGTCATTGGGGGAGCCGCCCTCCAAAGGGATTAAAGTAGCTCTCCCTTAGGAGAAAACTTGGCTCTACCCAGCTCTCTGGCTTCTTATTTGATGGTATGACCCTTCCCCTTGCACGTACTGTCATCTGTCATGGGTCCCTCTCCTGAGCCAGAGCTATGTTGTTTGGATTTTCAGCTTTAAAAACTGAGTTAAATAAACCTCTTCACCTTCATAAGCAGCTGGCCTCAGATTATTTCAATGTAGTACTAAAAAACAGACTAATACACTCTCTTTAATTATTCCCTAGTGGCCTAAGTATTAAAAATGGTCAGGTGGCAGTTTGAACTTCCAGTTCAATTGAACCATTAATATGTTCCCTTGAACTGATTCAAATCTGGGAGATTTAAAATTTCATTTTTGTGTGTGGGGGAGGGGGGACAGTAGCTGATACCAGGGATTGAACCCAGGGGCCCAGCCCTTTTTTAAAAATTTGAGACAGGGTCTTACTACATTGCTTAGGGCCTCCCTAAGTTATTGAGGGTGGCTTTGAACTTGCAGTCCTTCTGCCTTAGTCTCCCAAGCTGCTGGGATTACAGTCATGTGCCACCATATCCAGCTAAAATTTCTTTTTTAGCTCTCAAGGAAGGTGACTTGATTCTAGCAATTGAGATAAACTTGGCTGGCAGGGGTCATATATTAGATAAGAACTTATAGTTTGATGAAATATCCCATATTTGAGTCTCCTCATTATTACAGTCCTGTATTCATGAGGGTCAGACTATATTTTTGAATCTGACTGCCATGAAAGTTGCCAGTTAGGATGACCAAGATCAGTTTACCTCTAGTAGTTAATTAGCAGCTTCCACGTGGGCTCAGGCACCCTGAACTCATCCCTTTTAGTTCTGGGATCCCATTTAGAGGCAGCTCCTGTGCCAGCATTCCAAGACTGCGGAGGGTTTTTTGTAAAGAACTACCTATCCCCTCAAGAGATAGATACGGAATTAGTTCACTATATCTTAATTCTCCTTTCTTCAGGGTGCCTAACCATACTGCAGAAGTTAGAGAACTAAAACCCATGCTTCCAGATTCCTTTCCAGCTCTATTCTGGAAGCAATTGATTTCTTCCAATTAGATAGACAGTGCTCTTGAATGATTTGAAAGGCAGAAATGAGACAGAAGCTATTTTTTTCCTGCTGTTGTCTTTGCTGGCACGCTGGGTCATGAGCATTAGAATCATAGAAAGGCAGGTGAACTTGATGTCTGGTCACAGTTAAGGGTGGCAAGTGGCTTCTGGGACAGTAACAGCTGGCTCAATCCCCTGAACATGACAGTTCCTACCCCCACATTACTGCTCCTCTAACCCTTTTGATGATTTTGCAAGCGTCTAATTCTGTTCAAACTTTTTACTGCTTGTAATACTTAAGCTGAATTTCAATTTTCTACATAAAACTAAACTGATACTCCTTGCCTCTTCCTATATATATTATATGTATATATAATTTCTATCAAAACTGTGAGGAGATATTTGGAATGCATAATCTAGGCAGTACTTTATATCTTTCTCCTAAAGTCTTTGAGTTCCTTCCTATACACTTATTAAGGGATTTTTGGCTTTGATGTAATTTGTTGTGGAACAGATTTCAGTGAATATTTGCACTGAAGAGTCCTCCAACTTGTTACCACAATCTCTGGGAAATGTCCTTCTCTATCCATTTGAATTGAATCAAAATATGGGACCATGCTTCTTGATCTAAAAACCTTAAAATCTATTTCAATATTCTTTCAAATTTTTAAAGATATAAATTGGTAAATTCTACCTCTTTGAGATTCAATATCACACCAACCCAAACTACCTTACCAGGTAAATTTGTGTGGCTTGGGTCCTGAGATGGAAATTTTTAGTTCTCACATGCAAAGGTGGCAAAGTTTCCTCAGCAGACGAAGACGAATTCAGGAGGGTTTGAGGACTTCAGATCTTCCAAATCAGTTGTTATTAAACCTTTTTGTACTTGGAAGACTTGTTAAAGTACAGAGCTGTGCCCACCCCTAGAATTTCTGATTTAGTAGGTCTGGGATGGGACCAGAATATTTGCATTTCCTACAAGGTCCCAGATGATGCTGATGTCATTGATCTGAGGATCACAAGTTAATAAGTCTAGCGCTAAGTTTTCAGGAGCCTATTAGGTGTTGCTGTTTCCTCTCATCAGGATCCATCGTCTTCTGATTGCTCCTCCAAGTTTCATAGGAAAGACTTAAAAATGTGGATGCAACTCACTAAAGTTTATGTGTTTGGTTTCCTATGTCCTCATTCTAAGACCGCTAGATAAGATTTTTTTTTAAACTAAGCCACTGAAAGAACCAGAATATCACCGACATAAATTTTTGAGATTTGATCTTATTCTCTTATTTTCAATTTAAGAGAAGTTGAAAATGATCATCGTGCCAAGTTCTCCAGCATTCTTCATCCCTTAGTAGCAACAACCACTTTGCTCCCAGAGCCCCAACCCTACTACATGTCAATGGAAACCTCATATTAGCCCTATAACTAATTCCTTAGACCCCTCATTTCCCTGACTATTCTGAGGCATCAATTTCCATACCAGCCAAGTTTATGTTATTATTGTTGTTTGCTTATAAATAACAGAAACCACTTGCTAATTAAGAAGGGTCGGATTGCTGACAGGATTTTGGATAACTTACATTATCAAAGGAAAACCTGAACAATCGGACAGTATCCAGGTAAACTTCAGAGTTCCAGGTAACTCTGGAACACTCTTACTGCTACAAAGATAATTCAACCCCATCCATCCTCAAATCTTTGAACTTCAGCACAAGAATTGAATTGCTGTGAGAGATGATGTGATGGACCTAAGCTTGGGTATGTTTCTGATGGACCCCCATGGTGGTGGCACTGGCAAAATGGGTAGCCAAGGTTTCTGGCAGACTATGTTCTTAGTATGTAGCCAAGATCACAAACACCCTGATTCAGCAAATGTACGCAAGGTCATAAACATTTGCTCATGGGCTTGCAGTCATTTCCGTAAACTGTCGGCAATGTAGCTTCTTTATTTGGCCTGCTTATCAAAAAGCCCAATGGAGGGCTGGAGCCGTGGCTCAGTGGTTACTGAGTTTGTCTGGTATGCTTGAAGACTCGGGTTCAAACCCCAGCACCACGTATACAACAAAGTGTTGGAGTAACAAAGGCCACATGAAAAACTCACTAAATTGATACTCTTTCTCTGTCTCTCTCTCTCTTTTTTTAAAAGAGAGAATCTATTTTTATTTAGTTTTTCATGTGGTTTTCGTTGCTCAGACACTTAGTGTACATGATGCTGGGGTTTGAACTCACATACTTGCACATGCCATGTAAGTGCTGTAACCTCACTGAGCCACTGCTCCAACCCTGTCCCTAAGGAAAAAAAAAAAAAGCTGTATGGAAACACTTGGTGGTGGGGACGGGGTGCTGGTGCCTCCAAACAACCAGTATCTTCTATCCCAATTGCATCTTATATCTTCTCTCACCTGCTGAAATCTTGAATTTGCTTCCCCAGGGTCTGAGCCTCAGCCCCATATGCAGTTTGCGATGGAGGGACCTATCCATAGTGTTGTATTGAAAAAATGTATGGTGTGGGAAGTGATAGTTCCCCAAAGTTTTTTCCCCCCGTGTTTCTAGTCCATGAACACATTTACCTTGGCTTATTCTCTAGCCAGATCCTTTTTGCTTGGTTGCTTGTTTTCCCATTTAGTTTACAAATCATTGCTATGAATTTTTATTTATTTAATTTTTTTAAAGAGATTGGGACAGTGAGAGCGAGAGAGAAAGATAGAAACACTTTTATTTAGTTTTTCATGCTGCTTTCATTGCTCCGAGACTTTGCTATGTACCTGGTGCTGGGGTTTGAACTCGCGTATTTGCGCATGCTGGGCAAGCGACGAAACCACCCAGCTCCAGCCCAGCTATGAATTTTTAAATAGGAAGTGTGCAATAGAGATTCACCAAGTGATTCTTTCATGCTCTCTTGCCAGTGGGTCCTTTCAGAGTCTAAACTATAAAAATGCTTTAGGTTATGTTTTAATAATGCAATTAAGCAGTAATTAAGCAGAATGATGATAATCAGATCAAACGAAGCGTCATTCATTACACTAGGAAAAGCTGCATAATCCTCAGAGAAATCCAATTTTTGAATATAGCCTTATTTCATTCTTTCCATAGTAGAATATAAAACTTTAAAACATTTATTGTTTTTTGGTGTTACTGTTTTCAGTCTTGCTTGCTATATTTGAAACAGAAGGACACAGAATCACAGATTTGAGAAAACTAAGGTTACAGGATATGGTAGTGGTAGCAAAATGTATCATGTTTGCTGATTTCCAGCTTAGGTTCCAGGTGTTTGGTAATTGACAACAAAAGGATTTTTTTTTCTCCTAAAATGAGGTTGCCTCATATTTCCCATGTATGCATTTCCTGCTTACACAATTCATTGTGGGATCATTATTTTGGAAACAAGGCAATGAAATATGTAACATGTTTTTTTTTTCACTAATGTTGCAAAAATAAACATCACATTTCTATTTTAAAGACTATCAAATTTGGGTTTCTCCTAATCAAAAGGCAGAATTGGCCTTTAGTGACCTCTGGTGGCTATAGGAATGCATTTTTCACATTTCAAGTACGTTTTTGCTGTTTTTCTTTTGTGCTGTATAGCCTGAACAAGAGGCTTATTCCTCTGACTGGGATCAAGTGGATAATCATCACAGGTCAGTCCCAATAGTTATTCTCTGGATTATATTATCTTTCCTCAACTTCTTAAGGACTGACTGTTATCGTCTTACATCACTGAGCATTGCTAATAGATCATAGCCACTGGTATAAATACTGTAAAATCTTCTTCCTTAAAGAATTATTTTTTTCCCTTAAACCTCACCCTCCCTCAAGTAGAGTGTCACAGCTTTGCTTGCCTTTCAAGTAATACTCTATTAAAACAGGAGCAACAACAAAAAACCCCCAAAAATTTACTATGGAAATTTTCATATACACAATTATCATCATTTTGCCAAAGTTACAAATACTTCTTAAAAGAGTTGTATGAGTCATATTCAGTTTGTCACTTCCTGTTGAGTCTTCAGTACTCTTCTTTTGCTCTCAATTCTCCACTCAGACTCCTTTGTCCAAGTCACTACCCAGAGGTCACCTGCTTATTCTCCTCTTACTCAGCCTTTCAGTAGCATTCACTCACCTCTCCTGGAAATGCTTTCTTCTTATTTCTGGGGTGCGGTACTCTCCTAGTTTCCCTCCTACAGCTCTGTCAATTTTGCAGTCTCTTCCTCCTTTAGTGTGCTTTTAGATGCATGGTGTCCCAGTGCTGTCTTCGCCACTATTTACAGACTGTCTATAGATGATCTCATCTAATCACACAGGCCCCACTTCATACGCCCCCTTTTCCTCTCCAGACTCTATACCCCGAAATTCAATTTCCTATTTGGTTTATCTACTTTGACATCTAAGAGGCATTTCAAACACAATGCAGCTACAAAAGCATCATCCTTTCTGCCCTTCCTCAAATTTCCAAACGTCAGAGATCATACCACCTAGTGACTTGAATTTAATCTGGAAATCATTCCCAATTGTTGACTGGTCCTATTCCCAGCTATCCCATTTATCAACAGCTTAATTCATGTGAAATTTGCTTGCTCTTCTAAATCTCTGCTGTTACCATCATAGTTCAAGCCACAATCTTCTTTTACCTGGAGTACTGCAACAGCCTCCTAACTGGGCACACTACTCATCCTTCTACAATTCATTTTACATACAGAAGCCAAATAACGTCAGTCCTTTGATTAAAAGTCAGTGGCTTAAAGCTAAGTGTGGTGGTGTACACCTGTGATCCTAGCCACTTAGGAGGCTGAGGCAGGAGGGTTAAGTTACAGGCCAGCATGGTAACTTAGCAAGAACTTGTTTAAAAAAAAAAAGGCTGCAGGTATATCTCAGTGGTAAAGTACTCCTAGGTTCAATCCCCAGTATATGAGAATATGTTTAAAAAATTAAATAAAAGCCTTTGTGGCTTAAGCCAATTCAATGTATTTTTTTTTCAATTTGATGATGGTGTGAAAGTGATATACATTAGGTAGAAACCATACTTAAAATTTTGAATTTTTTTCCCAGGCTATCTTTAGGCAGTATGATACTGTTTTGCAATGTTGGGCAGGGTCAGTGAGCTGCAATTTCCAGTTGACCACATGATCTTGATACTTTGTACTGTACTGTGCTGCTAAGCTGTGGCACCTAGTAGGTTCCATGTATCAAGTGCATTTTCCATTTCCAATATTTTCAACTTACGGGCTTATCAGGATGTCATTCCATCATTAGGAGCATTTTTCCTACCTCCTGACAGCATGTCATACCATCACCCTCCAAGTCTAGTACATTGTAACGTACTGTTCCTATAACACACTAAAGTTGTTGCCATTTCACAGCCTTTGCATTTGCTATTCACTTTTAATAAGTCAGGTTTCATTCACCACCACTCACCCTAACCCCATTCGTCAGGAGTCCTGTTGACTCTGCTTCCAGAACAGATCCCAAACCCTACAATTTCTATCTTTACCATTGCTGCACTGGTCTATGATGATCTAACTGAATCAGGTATGTTAGGGCTCATTGACTACGTAGCTTAACACACTTACCAGTCTCTTTGAAGTTGTATGGATCCATTTGAAGTAGCTAATGGAAGTGGAATTGACACATATCAATTCTGAATCCAGGATCTTTTCTTTGCAGACCTGGAAACTCTAAAACCTGGTATGGAGATGACAAAGCCATGATAGTTTGGATATGCTGTTTACCATTTGTAGGGAGCTATCCTGGAATGTCTTGGGTGCTGCCCTGGACTTTCAGTGCGTCCGTGTATTTTTGTGTTCTTCATATTTTTATTTTTCTTCTGTTCAAAATATTTTCTACTTTTCCTGCGACTTCTTGTTGGACCAATGGGCTATTTATATGTGTGTTCTTAACAAGTGTTTGGAGATTTTCCTATTACCTTGTTGTACTGATTTCTAGGTTACCTGCATCATGGTTAGAACGTGTAGTTTTTTTGTTTGTTTTAAGATTGAGGGAGGAGAGAGACAATAATTTTTATTTAGTTTTTCATGTGGCTTTCATTGCTCTGACACTTCGTTGTGCATGTGGTGCTGGGGTACGAACTGGCATACACGTGCATGCCAGGCAAGAGTCATAACCACTGAACCACTGCTCCTGCCCCAGAACGTGTTTATGATTTAAATTCTTTTAAATTTGTTGAGATTTTTTTATGATCCAGGATATAATCTGTTTTGGTGAATGTTCCATGTGAACTTAAAAATATATATTCTGCTCTTGAATATTCTGGAGTGTTCTATAAATGTCAACTGCATTCATCTGGTTGATGATTAGTTCTGTTTTTCCTCGTTGATTTCTTTGTCTATTCATTTTCTTATTGAATACTCATGGGATACTGTGCATCCCATCAGTATTGTTATGTCTTCTCAGTGAATTAATTTTTTAAAAATCATTTGTAATGTCCATCTTTATTTCTGGTAATTTTCTTTGCTCTGATTTCTACTGTGTAATACTAATATTAACAATTACTTTAGATTCAAAAATATTTATTTTTATGTCTTTTTTCCACAACTGTGCTGAGACTTTTTTGAGCTATGGGAAAAAATACATAACATTTACTTTTTTAAACCATTTTGAAGTGTATAGTTCTGTAATGTTAAGTATATTCATACTGTGGTGCAATAGATGGGCTGTGTTTAGATATGAGGTATTTCCCAAAAGCTCCTGTGTGAGACAATGCAAGAATGTTCAGAGGTAAAGTGACTAGGGTATGAGAGTTTTAACTGAGTGGTAAATGGAGGCAGAGAGGGTGTGGCTGGAGGAGGTGGGTCACTGGGGGTGTGCATATGGTCCCTGGTGAGCAAAGCTCTTTCTTTGCTTCCCTGTTGCTCTGCCCTTTCACCATGATGTTCTCCCTTACCTTGGACCCAGAGCTCTGGCCACCTATGGACTGAGACCTCTGAACTGTGAACCCAAGTAGACATTCCAGCCTCTGTGTCCTTCTTGTCAGGTCTTCCGGTGACAGCAACAAAAAAAGTTGACTAAAATAAGATCTCTAGAACTTTTTCACATCTTAAAAAACTGAAACTCCTATCCTTTGAAATCCCTATTTCCCTCTGCCAGTAACGTTCATTCTACTTTCTCTGAATTGGACTACTTTAGATATTTACTCCAACTTTCTGAGAGAGGAGAAAGAGAGAGAGAGAGAATGAGAGAGAGGAGAGAGAACATGTTAATATTTTATTTTTCCATCTGGGTTTTTGTTTTTCCTCCACTTACTTGTAGATGTGCTGCTGGGGATCAAACCTGGATCCTCAAAAATGCCAGGCAAACACTCTACCACTGAGCCACCTTTCCATTACCCCACTTAAAAATTTTTTATTGAGTTATAATTCATATAATACAACTCATTTAAAGTATAGAATTTAAGGACATTTAGATATTCACAGACCAGATATGTGCAATCATTACCCACCACTTACAGAAATTTTCATCTTCTTTTTATGGTAGTCACTCCTTACTCCCAACCTCTGGACACCATTAATTTCTGTTCTGCCTTACGGATTTGCCTATCTTGGCCATTTCATCTAAGTAAAAGCATACAATTTCAATTTTGTCAGTATTTCACTGCATGGACACTACATGGTTTTACTACACCTCAGCTATTTCATGTTTTGTTTTTATGAACATATAAATAACTATGAACTTCATGTATAGGGTGTGTGTGTGTGTGAACATGTTTTCACTTTTTTTGACTATATTCCTAGGAGTGGAATTGCTGAGTCATATGGTAACTCCATGTTTAATATTTTGATGTTTAATTATTTTCACCAATTTACAATTCCAACAGCAAAATATGAGTTCCCATTTCTCCAAATCCTCACCAAATCTTTCCATTGTTCATCTGGACAACATCTGTTCTTTGGGTGTGAAGTGGTACTTTATTGTAGTTTTGATTTAATTTCCCTAACGGTTAACGAAGTGGAACATCTTTTCATGTACTCATTGGCAATTTGTGTATCTTCTTTAAGGAATGTCCAGTCATGGCTGGAGTGGTGGGTGGCTCAGCAGTTATGGTGCTTGCTTGGCACATGTGAGGATGCAGGTTCAAACCCCAGTACTAAGGCAGAAAAAGGCAGTTCAGTGTAGGCAGAGCAACGTGGGTTGATAAGGAGGTCATCTTTCCTAAGAAGGCAAAGATATCCCCCAATGCTAATAAGGGTCTGACAAGATAGGCCCAGAAGCAGACACTCCCTGCTGTTAAGGAAGGAATCACATTCTTTCTATTGGCGCCTAAGACATGGATCAAAGACTGGACCAGAATTCCCCGCACCTGTGTTCTAGGTACAGGAACAGGGAAGCAGTGACCAATCCAGGAGAGGACGTCATATAAAAAGGGCAAAGCTCACTGCCTCATCGGCTCTGTCCCCTTCCCCACTCTGGGGGAAGTCTGCTCTTTTCCCTGTGCTTTACTTTCTATAATAAAATCCATCTACTACGCTTGCCTCGGTGTCCCTCAGTTTCATTCTTCGACTCCGAGAGGACATGAACCCAACATCCACATCACGGGCATCAGTACCACTTTCACAATGAAGTATCAGAGCAACAAAATCTACATGAAAAACTAAATAGAATGGATTCTCTCTCTCATTGTCCTTCTCTTTAAAAAAAAAAAAAAGTCTAGTCAAATACTCATTTTTGAGTTGGGTTGACTTTTTATTCCTGAGTTATGAGAGTTCTATATATAGAGTGGACCAAATAGATGATTTGTGTTTTTCCCCCATTTGTGATTTTATTCATTTTCTTGATGGTAACCTTTGAAATCCAAAAGTTCTAAATCTATCTTTTTACTCCCCCCACATGCTTGTTATTTTTGGGTGGTATTGCAGGCTTTACCTATATAGGAATAT
>PVKS010046587.1:0-13218 GCA_004027875.1 Aplodontia rufa
GGAATCATAGTCCATGATACTCTCCATTTCTGTAGGAAACCTCTTGACTCTTTTGATTGTTTCCTTGGCAGTACAAAAGCTTTTTAGCTTTATGAAATCCCATTCACTGATTTTTGACTTTATTTCCTTCGCTTTGAAAAAAATAAAATACTTGGGAATTAACCTTACAAGGGAAATCAAAGACCTCTACAATGAAAATTATCGGTCATTGGAGAATGAAATCCAAGATGATCAAAGAAGATGGAAAGATGTCCCATGCAGACTAGGGGTAGGGGGACACAGAGAGGAAGAGGGGAGAGAATGGGGAGGGTAATGGGATATATGATGTAAGCATGTATGAAAATATAACAACAAACCCCTTCAATGTGTAAAACTATAATGCACCAATAAAAAACAAAGTAAAGAGAAAAAAAAAAGACTACCTTTCCACTTAATACATAATTTTAAATTTCACTGATTATAAATATTAAATGAATCCTATTCAATGAACCTTGAAACTATGAGGAAGTGTAAAAGGAAAATCTGAAATTCCTGTATCTATACACCTAAGGATAGTAGCTATTAACATATCCTTCTGTTAAAATACATATATAATCAATAATATATATGTAATATATGTATATAAATTAATGTTTTATACATAGAGTATATATTAGGAATATATATGTGTATACACATGTATGTATCAGGTGCACTTGTCCATTTTATTAAATTGGAATTCTATATAATCTATAAAAAAAAGATATTTTGAATGGGACTGACTTCCTGATTTCTTCATCAGACCTATTATTATTAGTATATAGGAAAGCTATTGATTTGTGGGTGTTGATCTTGTATCCTGCCACTTTGCTAAATCTGTTTATAAGTTCAAGCAGTTAACTGATGGAGTTTTTTGGATCTTCCAGGTATAGGATCATGTCATCAGCAAAAAGAGAGAGTTTGACTTCCTCTATTTTTATCCCTTTGATTTCTTTCTCTTGCCTAATTGCTCCAGGTAGGGTTTCAAGAACAATATTGAATAAAAGTGGTGAGAGTGGACAGCCTTGTCTTGTTCCCGATTTCAGTGGAAATGCTTTCAGCTTTTCTCTGTTTAGTATTATACTAGCTGAGAGTTTAGCATATATAGCCTTTACAAAGTTCAGAAATGGTCCTTTGAACCCTATCTTCTCTAGAGTTTTGAATATAAAAAGGTGCTGGATTTTATCAAAGGCCTTTGCTGCAATCATTGAGATGATCATAAGGTTTTTGTCCTTGATTCTGTTTAAATGGTGAATTATGTTAATTATTTTGCATACGTTGAACCACCCCTGCATTCCTGGGATGAAGTCCACTTGATCATGATGGATTATCTTCTTTATAAGTTTTTGAATATGGTTTGCTAGTACTCTGTTAAGGATTTTTGCATCCAAGTTCATCAAGGATATTGGTCTGTAGTTTTCTTGATGTATCCTTGTTGGGTTTTGGTATCACAGTTAAGGTTGCTTCTTAAAAAGTGGATGGGAGCATTCCCTCCTTTTCAATTTCTTGAAATAACTTAATAAGGAGAGGTGTTAGTTCCTCCTCAGAAGTGTGGTAAAAATCACCGGAGAAGCCATCAGGTTCTGGGCTTTTCTTCTTTAGTAGACTTTTAATTGCAATGTGGATTTCAGTGCCTGTGATTGGGCTATTTAGGAATTCAATATCATCCTGAGTCAATTTAGGGATGTTGTGTGTGTCAAGAAATTTATCCATTTCTTCCAAGTTATCAAATTTGGAGGAGTATAGGTTTTCAAAATATGATCTTATAATGGGGTTGGTGGTGATCACTCCCTTTTCATTGGAGATTTTATTGATTTGCTTTATTTCTCTCCTTCTATTGGTTAGATTCACTAGGGGCCTATCTATCTTGTTTATTTTTTCAAAGTACCACCTCTTTGTTTCATCAATTCTTTTTATTGTTTTTTGTTCTCCATTTCATTGATTTCAACTCTGATCTTGATTATTTCCTGTCTTCTGCTGGCTTTGGGGTTAGATTGCTATTCCTTTTGAAGGGCTTTGAGATGGAGCATAAGCTTATTTACTTGGGATCTCTCTTCATTTGTAATGTGGGACTAAGTGCTATGAATTTTCCCCTTAAGAAAGCTTTCATGGTGTCCCAGAGGTTTCATTGTGTTGTGTCTTCATTTCCATTGCCTTTCAAGTATTTTTGGATTACTTCTTTCATGTCTTCTTGGATTCTTCATTTAATAGAGTATTATTCAATCTCCATGAATATGTGTATTTTCTGTTACAATTATTGCTGTTGCTCGCTAGGGTCATAGCCTTGTGGTCTGAAAGGACACACGCGATAATTTCTACTTTTTTATATTTGCTGAGATTATCTTTGTGAACCAAAATATGATCTGTTGGAAAAGGATCCATGTGCTGCAGAGAAGAAGGTATATTCTGCTAACTTGGGATGGAAAATTCTATATATGTCTATTAAGTCCATTTGATTTATGGAGTTATTTAGGCTGGTGATTTCTTTATTGATTTTTTATTTTGATGATCTGTCTAGTGGTGACAGAGGAGTGTTGAAGTCTCCCAGTATTATGGTGTTGAGATCCATGATTGGTTTGATATCATGAAGTAATTTATTTAATCAGTTGGAGGCGCTGTTGTTTGGAGAGTAAATATTAACTATGGTTATTTCTTCCTGTTGAAGGGTTCCTTTTATTACTAAGCAGTGGCCTTCTTTATCTCTTCTGATTGATTTATATTTGAAATTTACTTTGTCAAATATAAGTATAGTGACACTGGCTTGTTTTCTTGGGCCGTATGCATGGTAGATTTTTTCCCATCCTTTCACCCTTAATCTGTGGATGTCTTTGCCTGTTAGGTGAGTTTCTTGTAAGCAGCATATGATTGGATTTTGTTTTTTGATCCAGTCTGCAAGTCTGTGTCTTTTGAGTGATTCATTTAGACCATTCACATTCAGTGTTAAGATAGAAGTGTGCAGTTGTTTCGTAGTCATTGTGTCTTATTTAGCTAGTTCTGTGGTTGCCTTGGTTAGTTCTTGCTGGGTGATACTTTTACTGAATTTCTTCAGTTTGTGGGTTTTAGGTATCAATTGCTTGGTCTTCTGTCTGGAGTGTTTCCTTGAGAATTCTTTGTAGGGCAGGTTTTCTGTTGACAAATTCTGCCAGTTTTGTTTTATCATGCAAAGTTTTTATTTCTCCATCAAATTTGAAGCTGAGTTGTGCTGGGTATAGAATTCTAGGCTGCATGTTGTGGTCATTTAGATGTTGAAAGATATTATTCCAAGACCTTCTTACTTCCAGCGTCTGGGCTGAAAAGTCACAGACAATTCTTATTGGCTTGCCTCTGAATGTGATTTGGCATTTCTCATATATAGCCTTTACATAGTTCAGAAAAGTTTCTTTGATCCCTATCTTCTCTAGAATTTTTGAGCATAAAATGGTGCTGAATTTTATCAAAGGCCTTTTCTCCATCAATTGAGATTATCATATGGTTTTTCTCCTTGATTATGTTTAAGTGGTGAATTACATTAATTGTTTTGCATATGTTGAACCATCCCTGTATACTTGAAATGAAGCCCACTTGATCATGATGGATTATCTTCTTGGTAAGTTTTTGAATAGGGTTCGCTAGGACTTTATTAAGGATTTTTGCATCCAGGTTCATCAGGGATATTGTTCTGTAGTTTTCTTTTTTTGATGTGTCCTTGTTGGGTCTTGGTATCATAGTTACGGTTGCTTCATAAAAAGTGTTTGGGAGAGTTCCCTCCTTTTCAATTTCTTGAAAGAACTTAATAAGGAGGGGTGTTAGTTCCTCTTCAAAAGTGTGGTAATAATCAGTGGGGAAGCCATCAGTTCCTGGGCTTTTCTTCTTTGTTAGACTTAATTGCCATATGGATTTCAGTGCCTGTTATTGAGTTGTTTGGGAATTCAATATCTTCCTGTGTCAATTTAGGGTTATTGTATGTGTCTAGAAATTTATCCATTTCTTCTGTATTATCTAATTTGGAGGAGTATAGATTTTCAAAATATGATTGCATAATTTGTTGGATTTCTGTGGGGTCAGTGGTAATCACTCTCTTTTCATTGGAGATTTAAGTGATTTGCTGCATTTCTCTCCTTCTTTTAGTGAGATTCACTAGGGGTCTATCTTGTTTATTTTTTCAAAATACCACTCTTTGTTTCATTAATTCTTTTTATTGTTTTTTTTTTTTTTTTTTGTTCTCCATTTCGTTGATTTCAACTCTGATCTTGATTATTTCCTGTCTTCTGCTGGCTTTGGGTTAGATTGTCCTTCCTTTCGAAGGGCTTTGAGATGGAGCATAAGCTTATTTACTTGGGATCTCTCTTCATTTCTAATGTGGGACTAAGTGCTACAAATTTTCTTCTTAGGAATGCTGTTGTGCTGTCCCAGAAATTTTGATATGTTGTGTCTTCATTTTCATTGTCTTTCAAGAATTTTTGGATTTCTTCTCTCATGTCTTCTTGAATCCATTCTTCATTTAATGGGGTATTATTCAAATCTCCATGAATATGTGTGGTTCCTGTTATGATTATTACTGTTGATTGCTAGGGTTATGGCATTGTGGTCTTATAGGATACATGGAATAATATCTACTATTTTATATTTGCTGAGGTTATCTTTATGAACCAAAATATGATATATTTTGCAAAAGGATCCATGTGCTGAAGAGAAGAAGGTGTATTCTGCTAACTTGGGGTGAAATATTCTATATATGTCTGTTAAGTGCATTTGGTTTATGGAGTTATTTAGGCTGGTGATTTCTTTATTGATTTTTTGTTTTGACAATCTGTCTAATGGTGACAGAGGAGTGTTGAAGTCTCTCAGTATTATTGTGTTGAGGTCCACGAGTGGTTTGATATAATGAAGTAATTTATTCACGTAGTTTGGTGCACTGTTGTTTGGAGAGTAAATATTAACTATGGTTATTTCTTCCTGTTGTAGGATTCCTTTTAGTACTAAGTAGTGGCCTTATTTATCTCTTCTGATTAATTTATGTTTGAAATCTACTTTTTCAGATATAAGTATTGTGACACTGGCTTGCTTTCTTGGGCCGTACGCATGGTAGATTTTTTCCCATCCTTTCACCCTTAATCTGTGGATGTCATTGCCTGTTAAGTGGGTATCTTATAAGCAGCATATGGTTAGAATTTGTTTTCTGATCTAGTCTACACACCTGTGTCTTTTGAGTGGTGCATTTATGTGTTAAAATAGAGGTATGTAATTGGCTCATAGTCATTGAATCTTATTTAGCTAGATCTATGGTTGTCTTTTGATGGGTGGTACTTTTATTGAATTTCCTCTGTTTGTGGGTTTTGGGTATTGATTACTTATTCTTCTGTCTGTAGTGTTTCCTTGAGAATTCTTTGTAAGGTAGGTTTTTTGTTTACAAATGCTGTCAGTTTTGTCTTATCATGAAAAGTTCTTATTTCTCCATCAAATTTGAAGCTGAGTTTTGCTGGGTATAGAATTCTTGGCTGCATATTGTGGTCATTCAGACATTGGAAGATTATTTTCCAAGACCTTCTTGCCTCCAGAGTCTGGGTTGAAATATCACAGACAATTATTATTGGTTTACCTCTGAATGTGATTTGGTGTTTCTCCCTTGCTACTTTTAATACTATTTCCTTATATCCCTGTTGTGCATTTTGAATATGATGTGTCTTGTTGAGTTGCTCCTTTGATTAGGCCTATTGGGTGTCCTGTAAGCTTCCTGGATGAGCATGTCTGATTCTATTTTTATATGCGAAAAGTTTACTTTCACAATTTCCTTGAGGAAATTCCTCATACCATTCATGTGTGTTTCAATTTCTTCTTGAACCCAATTACTCTTATATTGTTTTTTCTCATTTCTTCCCAGACATTTTTAAAATGATGATCATATTCTCTTAGTTGTTTTTCTTTTTTGTCATTGGTGCGCTCTAGCTTGGTCAGCCTGCCCTCGTTGTCAGAAGTTCTTTCTTCAATAGCAGAGGTTCTATTTTCTACTGAAGTTAGTCTATTATTATATTCTTCCATGGTTCCTCTCATGTCATCAACTGCAGATTTTAGCTGTTACTTCCTTTTTGAGTATATCAATTTCTTTAATGATTGATTTTCTCAATTCTTGAGTTTTCTCTTTTATTCCCTTCATTAGCTCTTCTTTTAATTCATTGTCCTTTTTTATTATCAGATGATTGATAATTTGTTCTAGATTTTTCTCCCAGACCCTGGCCATAGCCCCTTGCTAGGGTAGTTGTGGAATTGATGTGAACCTCTTCTAGTTTGATTCCTCAACTTTGAAGAGCTTCTTCTCACTTATTTGATTGGAGATCCCTTTGTGGATGTAAGACAAGATTCAGGATTCTTCTTCCTTACACTCCTAGGGTTGGGTCAGATACTGCCTCTTTGATGACTTCTTCCTTCCTAAAAGACTTTTTCTGCCTGTTCTGTTTTGTTGCAGATTTTGGGTTCAGGTTCTTGCCCTTGTTCTTACACCTGGTGGGGTTAGGGGGCCTTCCGCTGTGTTGTTGAGGCTAATCAGTTGAGGTTTGTCAATGGATGCTAGGGTCCTTGATGTGTGAGGTGGGCCAAGATGGACCAGCCTTCTTGCTGTGCTGGGGTCTGGGATCCTTGGTGGTGCAATCGGCCCAGATTATCTGGACCCGGCTGGTGTGTGTGACAACTGTATGGAATCTGGGTGTGGGGGGCCTTGGAGATTTCTGGCTCTCCTGCTGTGGTGGGACCAGAGTCCTTCAGTACACACTGGTGAAGGGGGGTGGTTCTGCTCAGGCCTCTTCTCACACCAAAAGTCGATGCAAGTTCTTGCCATGAAATCTCTACTTTTTTTTCTTTTTTCTTTTTTTACCTTTAAGGACTAAGCTGTTGGATTGGGAGTTTTATCTAGTTCCTTACTTTGGTTGGGGTATTATCAGGAAAGTTGAGTTGAGCAGTCTAACCCCTTTCCTGTGAACTGTTAGTGACCCTCAAAATTTCCAACACCTCATGTGCTAATTGAAGATTAGTGACTAAAGCTTACAATAAACAGTATTAAATTGATTATTTACAACAGACTATAGTGCACTTTTGAATTCAACCTATGAAAGAAACTAATGGTAGTGATCATCAATACTTTCAGTGACACTAGTATTTAACTATCACCTATGTCAGGCTTCAAAACAAACAATTGTTATTCAGATTGACATACATAGTAGTAATAGTTATGCACCCTTAATGGTAGGGGGTTGAAGGGTATAACCTAATTGGGAGCCAGGGATAGAAAGGAATGCAAGTGAAATTTAGAGAGGCGATTATATTGACCAATTGTGAACAGTGAGAAAGTGGAGGAGGTAAAGGATTTGCTGGAGAAAGAAGCTCCCACAGGTAAATTATGCATGTCAGGCACAATATACTTCAAATATTAAATACACTGACCAGAATCCCTCTTCTCGGGAGACAGGACAAGGATAGACAGGATAGATAAGAAGGAATAAGAAAGACAATGGAGAGAAAAGAAGAAAACGAGAAAGAAACATACAAACAAATAAAACAAAATATTAAAAAAACAAAAGGGGGAGAGAGAAACCCCCACAGAAAACCAAAGAACAGGGAAACAAAAATAGCTAAAATTTTTGTATGCATGAACCAATAAACTTTTCCAGTTATTGCACCAATACACATTGAGAACAAGAGAGAAAAGAAGAAGAAAATAAGAGAAAGAAAATGAAAGGAAAAAATGTATATACAAAATAAAATAAAAAATTAAAAGTTTTTAATAAAAATTTGTAACTCTAGTCAGTAAGAGTATCTCTGATCCCTTTGGGAGGAGATGTTCACTGTCTGTCTGGGTTTCAATGGCAGGGTCTCTGAGTTTGGACTTTCAGTGGATCTGAAATTCACAAGTCTTAAGGCTTTATGAGCTTTATGAGTGGGGGTGAGGGATGGGGGGTGGCAGGGATGAGGTGTTTTCAATGCTCCTCTGCTGGTGATTGCAGACACTGTCTCTTGTGATTTTTGAGCTGGGACAGAGGACTCAGAGTGTTTAACTTTTCATGTGATCTGTCTGGCTGGGGTGGGTGTGGCCAGGGATGAGAAATGCTCCCCTTTACTCTCCACAAACCCAAATTCCCCTACGCAGAGTGGAGACCTGGCCTGTCCAAAGCCTTCTCTTCTCAGTTCAGCCTGTGGCCTGTGACTGTCTCCTGATGCAGCTTTCAGAGCCTGCCCTGAAGACCCAGAAAAAGCTGGTCCTGGTCAGGAGAGTGGCAGCCTCCTGGCGCTTTAATGGTGGCTCTCCTGCCATACAGCCTGCTCTGCTAAGCTCCTCTGTGGGCAGCTTCCAGACACTATTCTCTCTGCCAGACTCAGTGTATGTGCTGGATGAGTGTCTGCACTTGTGCTGTCTTTATAAAGCACTGAGGCTTCTCTGTAGCAATGTGGTCATTAGCTATTAAACTCCTTCCCACTCTCCAGCAGAATATAAACAAAGATAGCAGAGATGCTGCCTCCCTGCCAGGTGGGAAAAATTCCCTCTTTTTCTCCACTCCCTTCTCCCAAGTCTCTCTCAGCTCCTCAAAACTAATGTTCAAATTAGTACTGGGATTTCATGATGATAATCCCCCAAATGCACCTCAAAATACTGGAGTATCCAGTCTTCAGGCCACTGGGGAAGCTGTCTCCCTTTAGATCACCATCTTGGGATTCCCCCCAATTATATGTTGTTTGCAAGAGATATACCTCTCAGGCAAAGATATTCACAAGATTGAAGTGAAAGGATGGAAAATGCTAATCTATGAAAACAGAGCTTGAAAGCAAGTGAGAACTGCTATTCTCATGCCCAACAAAGCATTCTTCAAGCCATAATTAACGAGACAAAAAAGGGTCAAGGCATACTGGTAAAGTGAACAAACCAACAAGAACATTCAAGAATAGTACATATTTATGCTCCAAATGTTGGCACACCCAATAACATAAGACAAACCCACTCATTATGGAGGCTCAGATAGATCTCAATACAGTAATTCCGGGTAATTTCAGCACACCTCACTCACCAATAGATAGGTCTCCAGATGTAAAAACAGCATAGATGCTTTAGGCTTAAAATACATAATAGATGAAAAGCATTGAACAGAAGTCTACAGAATATGGTGAATACAGTTTCTTCATAGTTGCTTATGATATCTTCTCTAAAAGAAACCATATTAAAAACTAATATAATTTTGTGAATTTTATTATATCATACTGAAATTAAATTAGAAATCAACAGCAAGAAAAACTAAAGAAAGTTTATACACAAAGACTGAACAATACAATATTAATGATGAATGGGTCATAGAAAAAAAGAAAGGGTTAAATTAAGAAATACACAAACATATTGAACTCTGGAACATCAATGGTAGTTCTTTGTGGAAAGTTTATAGCTATGAGTGTCTACAGTAAAGAAAAAATATATACGCATCATAATGATCATGAATAAAAAAATTCATGATGCTTATTTAAGTCACAGAAAAACAAAAATGAACCAATTATAATAATTAAGACTAGCACTGAGATTAATGAAATAGAAAATTAAAAACCAATAGAAAGGATCAAAGTAAGAAATATGAAGAAGATTGATAAAATTCTTAGCCATACTGACACAAAGAAAGGGAAAATTCAAATTAATAAAATTAGAGATGCAAAAGGAGATAATACCACAGATATCATTGAATTCCGAAAAATGATTATGGAACATTTTAAAAATTTATATTCCAATAAATTAGAAAATCTCAAGGAAGTGAATACCTATCTAGAATATAACCTATTAAAATTGAACAAAGGGAACATGGAAAAACCTAAATACATCATTAACAAGCAATGATATTGCAGCAATAGTAGAAAATCTTTCCACAAAGGCCCAGATCCAGAGGGATTCTCTACTGAATTCTACTATTACATGAATTGCAAAGCTGGGGAAGATGTCTAAATTTGTTCTAGGAAGCCAGTATTAGTCTGATATTAAAACTAAAGAATGACATGTCAAGGAAAGGAAACTGCAGACCAATATCCTTGATGAACTTAAGTGCAAAAATCCTTAATAAAATATTAACAAATCATATTCAATAATGCATTCAGAAGGTTGTACATCACAACCAATTTGGTTGCATTTCAGGGATGCAAGCATACTTCAATATGTGCAAATCAATAAAAGTAATTCACAACATAAATATAAGTAAGGACAAAAATCACATAATCATCTTAATAGATGCAGAAATATCTTTAACAAATTCAGCACCTACCATAATAAAAACATAAAAGAAATGAGGGATAAAATGAACTTACCTAAACATTATAAAAGGTAAATATAATAATCCCAAAGCCAACACCATGCCGAATGGAGAAAAACAGAAAACTTTTTGTCTAAAATCAGGAATGAGAAAAGGACATCCACTCTTACCACTCCTATTCAATATATTACTTTCAAATTTTAGCCATAGCAATTGAAACAGAGAAGGAAATGGAAGTGATACAAACAGAAAAGGAAGATGTCAAATCATCACTGTTTGCAGATCATATGATCCTATACTTAGAAGATCCCCCCCCAAAAAAAACTCCACCAGGAAACTTCTAGAGCTGATAAACAAATTCAATAAAATGTAGGATACTGAATAAGTAGATTTCTATTCATAATTAATAAATTTGATGAAAAAGAAATCAGGGAAACAGTTCCATTCATGGTAGCCTTTAAATACATACATACATCCGTACATCCATAGGAAAAAATCTAGGAATAAATCTAACCAAGGAGGTGAAATAACACTAGTGAAAATTATAGAATACTGAAGAAATAAATTGAAGAAGATATTAAAAGATGGAAAGACCTCCTCCATGTTTATGGATAGGCAGAATTAATATGATTAAAATTGATATATTACCAAAATAATCTATAGATTCAGTGAAATTCCCATCAAAATACCAATGACATTCTTTACTGAACTAGGGGGAAAAAGTTATAAAATTCCTATGAAAATCAAAAGACCCAGAGTATGCAAAATAATTTTGAGGAATTTCAAATTACACAGCATAGCTATAATAACAATAAAAAAAATCAAAGTAGTGGCATAGACCAATGGAATAGAATTTTAGAAGACACAGAGACAAAGCACACAGATACAGTCTTCTGGTACATAAAAAAGATATTGAAAACATAACTTGGGGAAAGTACAATCTTTTAACAAGAGGAGAAAGAATGAAGCTAGATCAATGTCTTTCACACTGAACAAAAGTCAACTCAAAATTGATGAAAGACCGTGACATTAGACCAGAAACTTGGAAGGGACAGAAGAAAACTGAGTGAATACCACAACATATAGATACCATGAGTAACTTTCTCAATCGGACTCCTAAAGCTCTAGAAATAATACAAAGAACTAATAAGTGGGATGGTATTGGATTTAAAACTTCTGCATTGCAAAGTAAAAACAAGCATTTACAGAGAGCCAACAGAATGGGAAAAAATCTTCCCCAAGTTGTCTTCAAACAGAAGATTAATATCTGGAACAGATGAAGACCTCAGAAATTTAACACCAAAAATTAAAAAAGAAACTGGTCAATAAACAGGTAAATAATCAAAATGGATATTTCTCTTAAAAAGTGACTTGGGAGGCTGAGACATGAGGATCAGAAGTTTGAAGCCAGTGTAGCAACTTAGAGAGAATCTAAGCAACTTAGCAAGATCCTTCTCAAAAATAAAAAAAATAAAATAAAAAGGTCTGGGATGTCACTCAGTGGTTAAGAACCCTAGGTTGAATTCCTAGGACAAAAAAAATTTAAAAATAGTCAATAATTATATTAAAAATGCTCAGCATCTTTGGGCATCAGGGAAATTCATATTATAATTATCCTGATATTTCATCTCACTCTAGTTAGAATGGGAATAGTCAAGAATACAAATAATAATAAATGTTAATAAGGCTGTAGAGAAAAAGGAAAATATGCATTGCTGATGGGATTTTAAATTAATACAGCCATAATGGAAATCTGTATCAAGATTTCTCAAAAAACTAGAAATGAACCAGCAGATAACGCAGTTATACTACGAAGTATTTTTCCAAAATATTTACGGTCAGCATGCTATAAGGATACATGCATAGCCATGTTTAAAGTGGCACAATTTATAGTAGTCATAGATGGACACCAGCCTGCGTGTCCATCAATAGGTAAATTGGTATAGTTGTGCTATGTATACACAATGGAACTTTACTCAGTCACAAAGAACAAAATCATATTATTTGCAAAAAAATTGGATCTTGGGAATGTCATGTTAAATGAAAAAAGCTAGACTCAGAAAATTAAATATTATGTGTTTTTTTTCATATGTGGAAATTAGAAAAAAAACTTAAAAAGTAGAATCTCATGAAAATTGACCAGAGACCAGTAGAGAAGAGAAAGGTCTAGGAGAGAGAAGAGGGGAGAGAAGAGGGAAACTGAGCATATTGGTGAATGCAATTCACCAAATTATGTTATATGCATGCAAGAATATATGACAATGCATCTCAATATTATATGTAATCATAATTCACCAGTTAAAAAAGAGAAACTCATTAATGATAAAATTAATAAAATATACAAATATATGTATTTTAACAATGTATAATAATGTATGTGATTATTATATATGTAATAACATATACTTATTTTTATCAAGGTACAAATGTAATCTTTGTAAAACTAAACTGTTGGGGCTGGAGAAAAAGGGATGAAATTATGTCATTTGTGACAACATAGAACAATGTGGGGATCATTATGTTAAGTGAAATAAATCAGGCACAGAAAAACAAGTACTATTAAATGGTTAATGTCATGGGAATTGAGAGTAGAATGGTGTTTACCAAAGGCTGAGAAGAACAGTAGGAAGAGGGAGATTGGGAAAAAGGTTGATCAATGGGTACTATCTTAGAGTTAGAGGTGAGCAAATACTCTGGTGCACTATTGTATAATAAGGTGACTACAGATATCAATAATTTACCATACATTTCAAAAAGCTAGAAGAAGGATTTTGAAAACTCTTACCATCCTTAAAAAACTAGGGATGACTCCACCATACGACCCTGCTATTCCACTCCTGGGTATCTTTCCAGGGGACTTAGAATCAGCACATTACAGTGACACAGCAATATCGATGTTCATAGCAGCACAATTTACTATTGCTAGGCTATGGAAACAACCCCGGTGTCCCTCACA
>PVKS010046588.1:0-13216 GCA_004027875.1 Aplodontia rufa
TCTAATTTCAACTTTCTGCAGGTGGATGACCAGTTTGTCCAGCACCATTTGTTGAAGAGGCTGTCACTTCTCCATGTAATATTTTGTCCCCCTTTGTCAAAAATCAGATGTTTAAAGATTTGAGGATTTGTTTCGGGGTCTTCTATTCTATTCCATTGGTCTTCTTCCCTGTCTTGATACCAGTACCATGCTGTCTTTGGTACTATGGCTCTATAGTATAGTTTTAGATCTGGAATGGCAAAACCGCCTGTTTCTTCTTTCTTGCTTAGTAGTGCTTTGGCAATTCTTGTTTTCTTGTTGTTCCAAATGAATTTGAGAATTGCTTTTTCTATGTCTTTAAAGAACAACATAGGTATCTTTATAGGGATAGCATTAAATCTATATAAAGCTTTTTTTTGACTTGAGTTCCCCTAGATAAAATGTTCTTTGTGTATGTTTTGCACTTGTTGTACTAGGATCTTAGAATCAATGACAGAGACTTTCTGGGATGGTGCAACCACTTCCTCTGATCTTGAAGCCACAGCCTCTTCAAATCATTCTTCAAATGATAGAATTTCATTCTTTTGTATGGCTGAATAATATTGCACTCTGTGTATGTACTACATTTTCTTTATCCATTTATCTGTTGATGAGCACCTAGGTTGATTCCATATCTTAAACATTGTTAGTTGTTCCACAGTAAACTTTGTTGTGCAGGTTTCATAATTCATTATTAGTCCACTTTATCTGCTTCACAGTTTATGAACTCTAATGCACTGGTTAAATTTTTAGGTGATTGACTTTGGGTTGATAACATTTTATAAAAGGCTGAGACATTTACTATACTTTTTAAGACAGTTAAGATTTTGATGGCTGGATAAGAAATAAGCACTATTAGTTAAAAAGCATTCTGGTGAAAACAAAGAGCAATTTGTGTAGAGAAATTTGACTGAATAAATGGGAATGTCTTTTTATCAGTGTGATAAGGAATCCATCTAGGAAATGAGGTGAACACTTGGTTAGACAGTGTTGCTCTATACTTACACACACTGCCAGTGAAGTATCATAAAAGTTGACATGGTTGAAAAAAAAACTTTTTAAAATTTAGTTTAACAACGGGTACATGGTAGACCAGAGGACAAAATGCATACAGGCAAAAAAAAAAAAAAAAAAAAAAAAAGCAATTTCTCAGAATTTGAGAATTGTTAAAACAAGAAAGATTGTGTAGCTTGTGTTTTTATCTTTAGGGATGAGGACATAGATGTCAAGAGAAGTCACACAGCTTGTGTGATAAAGCTTCATTTGAACCTAGGTCTTCTGCCTTCTCCTCTGGTGCTTTATGTGAATCTCAATCTATTATTAAAAGACTCTTTCAGGCTAAGCATGTAACAAGATTTTAAAGTAGGGTGATAACCATAGGAGTGCAGAAAAATATACCTAAGTGTGAGAGTAGAGAATAACAGCAGTCTTGGGGGTGGGGGCAGTATTTAAGTAAGATGACCACAGCAGGCCTTCCTTAGTTGATCTGCTTAAACAGAATTATCATGCAAATACAACGGAGCACTGGGAAATTTAAAAGAAGAAAGAATGTTCCAAGCAGGATATACAGCAGATCCAAATCTCTGAATCAGAAATGAGCAAGACAGCTGTCATATCTTTAGCTAATAAGTAAGGGAAGAGTGGTACAAGATGATGTTCATAGGTAGAAGCCATTTAGTGGGGGATCTCCTTGGGGTCCTTGGAGTTTGAGTATAATGGGAAGTCACTGTTAGGCTTTGACCAGAATTGTGACATGAAAGGTATATTTTAATAAAGTTCACTCTTACTATCTAAGGAGAGGCAAGCCTGGAAAAACCAATAGCATATATCACATTGTGATAACCTAGACAGGGGAAGGCTGAGGTTTGAACTAGCATGACAATGGAAGAGTTGGCAAGAAGTGGTTCCAGATATATTTTGCAAGTAGCACAACTGAGTGATGCAATTTACTGATATAAGCATTTACTTGGATGGATGGGGAAGAAAGAATTCTGAATGGTAATGATAACATTGAGAAGATCATTCCTGATCTGAAACCCTTCAGACCATATGTGGATAGGAACCTGATTTTTCAGTATTTAGAATGGCAATATAACTCAAGTCACATACCTATAACAGACTCTGAGACAGTAGCTCTTAATTCTTTTGTCAATTGTATTAAAATCTCAGTAGCAAAAATGCTAATTCTAAATGGGATGAATTGAGATAACAAATAGCTCAAATCACTCTAAATCAGATTTTACCTAAAAAGGAGAGCTCAGAGAAAAGCTTCTTGGATTCCAAGACTGCACATAATTGATATATAAATCTATCATATTTAACCTGTAAGGGTTTTTTGGGGAGTAGGCATATAATATGTGTGGAATGTTACTTAACTTAATAATATCATTGTATACTAAAAAGGAAATGATTCCTTCTTGGAACTGAAAGTGGTTGATATCTGGACAGAATGGACTGAAAACTTTGTTAAAGAAGAACAGAAAGATTTCCATCAAAATTTATTTGAGGACTAGTGGTACCATTTCTTGAAATAAATGAGTCTTGAGGCAGATTGTTGAAGGAAAGTAGTGGTCATGATGGTGACTTTTGTTTTGACTCTTGTAGGAGTTAATGATTTTTTTTTTCTGTAAAGGGAAAGAAAATTAGCACTTTAGGATTTGAAAGCCATACAGTCTCCTCAGCAACAACTCAACTCTGCCATTGTAATACAAAAGTATCCAGAGACAACACCTAAAAGAACAAACAGGCTGTGTTCCCAATAAAACTTTAGGGATGTCAATTCAAATACCGTATAATATGCACATACCACATGTATTAAACTTCTTTTGACTTTTTTCCCAGCCATTTAATAAAGTAAAACTTGTTATTAGCTCAAGTTCAAAGACAAATGGCAGGTCAGATTTTCCATTTAATATCATAATATTCAAAAATTTCTTTTAGATTGAAATCAAATTTTCTTTCAATATGAATTTAAAAGTTTCTCTCTATAAATACCTCAATTCCCATACAGTTTTCTTTTCCATGTACTTTTTTGTTTGGTTGTTTGTTTGTTTGTTTGTTTTGGCCCAAAGGAAAGTCAAAGAGAAAAAGAGTGAGATAAAAAAAAGAAAGAAAAAAACATTAGAAGTATTGCATTTAGCAGGTGGTGGAGAGTAGATTAAAGAAATCAAAATGATCACATCATATATATCTTTTCTCCCCACCACCTTATTTCATGATGAAGTCTAGCGTGTTAACATAAAGAAGATAAACTTTGGCCTTTAGGTTTATGGGACAATGTATGTGGTCTGTTAAATTAATAATTATGTTCATGGTCCTATATGCTTTTATAAATTATTAAATCAATTCTTTTTAGAAATACTGTAGAATTATTCAAAAGTTTGAGTGAAATTTCTAGTTTCCTTTCATACTTAAGAGTCAAATTGAGAATAAAACGGTCTTTCTGCATTAAACTGTAACCTGGAGACTGAAATTCAAACTGCTTTAAATTGGGATTTTTTAGGAGTGTTTCTGGGTTTAGCAAAATCCAGGATGCCAATAAATAAATAAATAAATAAAGATTTTAAAATTGCTTGGCCTAGGCTTGGATTCATATATCTCTTTTCACTTGATACCAAATAAAGGTACAATTTCTGATCCAAGAACACTGTGCCATTTCTCATCACACTGACATTTTCTACAGGCATTTCCAGTTACACTTAATGTATTTTCTTTTTTTCTTTAATTTGAAAAGGAAATCTGTTTTGATAAATGTTGATTAAATTTTTTTAATTATGGTTAAATTTGGCTATCTTGCACATTGTCAAGGAAGTTTTTACTACTTTCAACACTTTCTCATACTTGTTGGTTTTGAGTAAGAAAATAAATCATCTAAAGAAAACTTTGTAATATTTTGGTTGCTGTTGCAGCAGGAAACAGAACCCTGCTTGCAACATGAAATTAAACATAACCAACAGCGCAAGAGATTTTTATTGATTTCCATATGTAACCGGATAAAGCATAGTTTGGCAAAAAAGTAAAAATTTCCCAAAGCTGTACCATGCTGAAGGATAATATGATTTCTCTGAATGCTGTTTGTTTAATTACTTTGTAATGTTTTGTATGTGCTCATTCAACTTTGAATTAGAGTAATTCATCCCATTATGTATTTAAACACAGAAGACCAAATTATATCTTTCACAATTATTTTGTATTCAAAGGTTATAGCTTTTAAATATCACTTACTTGTTTTCAAAACATAAAACAGTTGCAGGTACATGATTACTATGAAAAGAAGGTTTTAAAATATTTGATTTCACAAGTTCATGAGAAGGTGAATAGGTTTTCTTTTTTCATTTTATATTGTTTTTGTGTTTGCTTTCTTCTTTTCCCAAATTATGACAGAAATATTTTTTGATATTTCAGTAAATATATTTTCTAATATTTCAGTTGCATTTGTGGTTCACCAGTCTTTATTTTGCTTTACCTTTTCTTCATGAAGCATAACCAAGAGTAATTCTTAATTCTTACTTCATATGTAATATATACTTTACCCTGTGGAAGAGCAAGTTGAAGAATGATGATAAGCTAATAACTTTGAAAGTTGAGGACAAAATGATTGGAAACTGATATGACCAAAACTAATAGTATCTGGCTAATAAATTAGGATAAAATAACCAGAAATATTCATGCTTATTCTGCAGAACATAATCTCATAACCTTTGCAAGAGCATCCAGGCTCTATTCTTGGATTAAGTGACATGTCTGCATTTTGCCATTTATTTAGAGTGGCCTGATGGTGATATCATTTTCCCTGTATGATTAAGTGATAATTTTCAAAAAACAGCCTTGAAAGAAGCCCTGTTTTTCCTACATCCTACTTCATAATCCTAAAAAGAAACATAGAGGTAAAGGTTACAAAAGAGTTTTCTTTGCCACACCATGAAATCTGTCTCACTTGCAAGTGAGAGGGCTCCTGTAGAACCCTTTCTTGCCATCAAGAATCCAAATTAGCAACAGCTTGCAATGATAATCAGTTCATTTCAGTGTACTCAAAATGGGCTCATTATTATTAATTTTTGCCAACTCCCAAGCAATTCATGAACCATTTTTAGATTTTCAAAAAGCAGTTCATGAATCAGACAAAAAAAAATTTAAAAGGAACCCATCCCACAATGAGATGATGACTCAGAGTCCTTTGCTGTAGCTGTGTCAACTGCCGAGCATCTGAAATCTGATGAGGATGGGGCTGATGGAGAAAAGGCCATGATGAGCGTGGAACAATGTGTTGAATTTACATGTTAAAACTTCTTGTTGGTTTTGGCAATTTTGCTGAGGATTATTGAGAAATCCATAACATCTGGATGGGGGGAGAAGCTCCACTAAAATGATGAGGTTTATATTGGTCGACAAGACTATAAATGGAAAAGAAAGTAGTTTCTTAACACAGCTGTTTCCAATTTTGTTATCATTTTAGGCCAAATTCATTTGGGAAAAAAGAGAAATAAGATAAAATTCTTATGTTTGAGATGTACTCTACAAGTCTGACTTGATCTACTTACTACACATGCTGAAGATATTCTTGACTTAAACTAATATGTCTTGAAAACTGACCAAAAGATAGTCCTAAGGCTGGACTCTAAACTGTCTTTGTAGTGCACACTGGTGTTAACCTTTTAGTCAAGAAACTTAGGTGAATTCAAAATCGAATAATCCCTTTGGGTTCATTTGCTTTTAAGTGAAATGAAGTCACCAGACTCCTGGCATTGTCTTAAGTTGCAGTACGTGTCATATCTTTCATGTCTTAGGAAATAACTTAGTTTAATGGGTAGATCACGGACTGAATCTCCCAAGAACTACATGTTCTTTCCATTGATTGTGTGACTTACTCATCACTTATCCTACTGCACTTAACTTTCTCCCTCTATAAAATGAGAATAATGCAAGAAGACAAGAAAAATACATGCCAACATGTTTTCTTACCTCTTCCAAGGCACAATGCATAAACCAAATGCTAATATGTTATAGATGTGCATAGATAGACATATGCAAACAGATATACATATTTATTTATATTAATGTCACTTTGGCTTATAGTTTCTCCTTTTCTTCTTATTAATTTTCTGACATCTCTTTTTAAATATTTTGCCAGGAAAACTGACAAAATTCCCTGTTCCATTTTCACTTTGTCTCCGATTTCCCTCTTTTACTTTCCTTTCACTTTTCCTTTGGAACATCCTTCAGCCACTTTCCTGTTTTATTGCACAGGTAACAAACGTGAAATGAGAACCTCAAAAATAAGCAAGCTACACTATTGTTTCTTTTTATGGATCCCTGAAGTCATTATGCAGCGGAGTAAAATGAGAACAGCATCTTTGTAAAATATTCTGTTAGCTTGTTGATGCTTTTTGGCTAGAGATGACTCTTAAATATTGATGACAATTACAATTTACTTCCTATGCTTTTATTTTCAGAATTCAAGATTTCATAAAGGCACGAACATACCAGTATCAGATAGATTTGTTAATTCTTTTTGACATAAGTAAAGTCTGGGACAGCAAGATGTTTTAAAGATCATCAACAATATGATCAATACAGATTGCCAAAATCAATTCTGGAGTCTGACTCTTCCTACTGTGAGCAGTTGTCACAATGTTCTTTGAGAAAATTGGCAAGAAATGATAAGGATTCTGTCAACAGACACCCATCAATAGAAAATAATCCCCCTACGGACCTATCACCGTCTTTTTGACTTTTCTTAGCAAATAGGTCATAAGTAAGGAAATTCTGGTTACATTTCATGATAAGCTAAGTTATTATTGAGATCTTATGTAAGATCTTTCCTTGATTTGAATAGAGTAAGAGCATTAAATGGAAAAAGGCATTTCTCAATTTATAAGGTAATTCAGAACTCAGAAGCAGCACCTCCTACACCAAGCTTGCTTGAAGCCTCTAGAAATGATTTTCAAATTCAAAGACATCTCTTCCAAGAATGTGATACTTGGGCACCTTGTCAATGGAATGTGGTGAGGGTCATATTTTGATTTCACATGTTTATCACATTTAAACAGCTTTAGATGTGCATATTTGCTTCACTGTCTCATTCCTGATTTTACAGATCTCCTGAGTTTTTCACCTAGGACTCAAGTAAGCTGAGAATACTTGGATTCTATGCATAACCTCTGAATTGGCTAAAATTCGATAAATGTATTACTTGGATATATGTGTTTATATTATTGATGGGATGGGAATTTTAACAATCATCTGTTTCATTATGAAGTCTACAAAAATACTTTTGAAAGAAAGGAAGGGCAGAAGGAAGGAAGGGGAAAGTGATCCAGAGAAAAATGGTTAGTTAAAAACTGATTAACTTAACCCCTGCCTGGACATTCACTTAGTTAAGAAACAAATGCTTATAGAGTGCCTATGATGTGCCATCAATTAACTATAGCAATAATAAAGGCTTCTCCCTTAAAGACCTTGTATTCCATTATATTCAAGTGACAAGAGAAGGAAAATAAGACATATCAATTTTCAGACCTAACACATAATTTCCATTAATTTTGTATTGCAGTGATAGGAAGTAGTATACAACTGCAATACAGAGAAAGAGGCTTTTAATTTTAGGGAATATCTTTCAATCTTTTCTATCATTTCTATAACAATAGAATCAATACTTTGCGATAAAGCATTGCCCCTTACCTTGAGTTCTGTTGATGTTGGAGCAGACAGTTCTTTGTGATGAGGTATCCTCCTCAGCATTTGTTCAGCTGCATCCCTGGCCTTTACCCACCAGAAGACAGTAAGTAGTGCCCTCACCAGGTTGTGGCAGCCAGGTATGTCTCCAGAATGGCCACTTGTCCCCTAAGGGTAAAATCACCCTAGCTGAGAAGCTCCTTTCTGAAAAAAACATCTGTTCAAGCCCATGGCAAGGTACTTGGTGATGGATGCATATTTTCCTCATCACAGTGAAGAACTCCCCACTGTTTTAGAGAACACTAATTCATGAATCAAATCTGGTGATGTTATACTACTTCTGTATCTGCGATATGAATCCACGCTGCATGGTAGGTGAACAGACGGAATCAGAGCTGGGCATTTTACTCATGCCTTTTCTCTGTTTTAGTCAACTTTCTATAGAATTTAATTTAATGTATTTAAGAACTATATACTTGGATTCAGAATAACTTGACCCTTAGATTCTATTCCTGGGAATCTTACCCTAAAAAACCAGGCAGACTTAAATAAATACTATGAATAAAGACAATCAAAGAAATATTATTCATAATGAATTAGAATTAGAAGTCTAAATTTCCAATCATAAAGTATTGGATAAATAATCGTGGGCATATACTATGAAACCATCAGAAATATGTGTGAAGACATTAAACATTGGGTTTGGTGGAGCACACTTGTAATCCCAGTGGCTTGGGAGACTGAGATAGGAAGATCACAAGTTCAAAGCTAGCCTCAGCAACCCATTGAGGCCCTGAGCAACTTAGTGAGACTTGTCGCAAAATTTTTAAAAATAAAATTTTTTTCAAAAGTCTGCAGATATTGTTTAGTGGTTAAGCACCCCAGGGTTCTATCCCCAGTACCAAAAAAAATAAAAAGTAAAAAAGGAATATGACATTAAAAAGTATTCATAATTGAACAAAACAGTGTTAATTGAATAAAACAAGATATAACACAATATATTACAAAGCATATTAATAAAAGAATTTATTTAAAGTGAAATTAAAATAATGATAAGCTTGCTTAGATTATGGTAAAATGAATACCATATCCTCTTCCAAATTTTCTATGTTTTAAAGTTTAAAAATAAAAGTAATTGAATTAAAAGGATTATCAGTGAAGGAAAATAATTCAGAATCCAGGAGAGCACCAATTAGAAAGCAATGCCTAGAATTTAGTAAAGGGTTTTTTTTTTTGTTCTTGTTTTGTTTTATTCTGATTTGGTTTAGATTTTGTTGTTGTTGTTGTTGTTATTTTCGTTGTTTTGTTTGTTTTCTTTGTTTGTTTGCTGCTTTTTTTTTTTTTTTTTGGCAATACTGGGGACTGAACTCAGGTGCTCTGCCAATGAGCTACATCTCCAGTCCTTAGTTAAGCTAAAAAAAATAAAAACTGTCATCAGTGCAAAATAATTGTGTATAATAGTGAGATTCATTATGATATGTCTGTGCATGCACAAGACATACTTTGGTCAATTTAATTCCCTATTAACTTCTCTTGCCCTCCCTCCCTCCTCATGATCCCCTTCCTCCACACTACTGATCTCCCACGTATCTTCATGAGGGTCTTTTTCCCCTTTCTTTCTCTCTAGCTTCCATATATGAGAGAAAACATATGATCCTTAACTTTCAGAGTCTGATATATTTTGCTTAAAATGATATTTCCTAATCCCATCCATTTTCCTGCAAACAGCATAATTTCACTTTTGCATGTGACTGAGTATATCTCCGTTGCTCATATATACCACATTTTCTTTACCCAGTCATCTTTTGATAGGCACCTGTGCTGGTTTCTTAACTTGGCGATTGTAAATTGCACTGCTATAAACTTGTAACGTAAGCTTTTTAAAATGAGCTGAGTGAAGGGGGGAGAACAAAAGACATGTAGAAACAAAAATATGTTCAAATACTTAAAATGGAACAAATGAGTTGTGAGAAGGATAATGTGTCAGCGGGAAAAAGGGATAAGAAAAGCTGTGTTTTTCAGAGGAAAAAAAGATATATTTCACCCCAATGGATTTTCATACCATGTGAAATCTACTACTTGATATCCACGCCTGTTCTCCATGCAGAAAGGATATCCTAAAGGAGTTAACAAAGGGTTTTGTTTTCTTGCATGTTTGGCTATTGGTGTTGACCTGACTTCTAGTGAGAGTCACACTCTGAGGAAGATATTAAGGTTTTATAAATGAAGTTTAAATAAATGAATTTTTATAAAGCTATTAGAAAATTTCCTGGAACAAAATAAGCACTATTTAAGCCTTTGTTATATAATTTTTGAGTAGTCTGACATGTTGCATTAAAAAGTTTTAAAAAAAACTCCTACTCCCCAAGTACCAGACAGAAACTTATAAACATCATACCTTCTTTTTGTTGCTTCAGAACAACGACAAAATTAAAAAGGTACAAAGCAAATAACTTTTTAATTTTATTTCAATAGACTCAAAAATATGAAAATGGATATACTCCAACTGAATTGAAAAAATGAGCAGGTACACTGTCTTGAAAACTACTAAAAATTACTATCTTAATAATTACAAAAATGTGCATAGCTATTTATTCTTTATGTTCAGTAAAAAATATATAGTTACTATGGCAACTACCAAATTCCATAGTGTGTGTGCTACCTCCATAATCCCTTTTTTTTATAGAGATGAGTAATATATCATCTGGGTTCTGGCACTAAATGCTTTGAAATGCCTTAAAACACACATGGCTGATACACATATTCACTATTTTTGACTCCCTTAGTTCTCTGACATTCACTATACCTTAATCTTTAACTGCTTTGCATTTCAGATATAGTCTGAATATATACCATGTGTATCAGATCTAAGAATTATAAAATTAGAACCAACATCTCTAATTTCTCAATGATTTGGGTTGACTTTCCCTGAGCTCTACAGAAACACATGAAAGGAAGGTTTTCTTCTAAAAAAAATTTGAAGTAGAGTTCCATTTAAAACAATTAAATCTATAGGAAAAATACTCTAGAACTTTTAAATAAAGATAATCAATAATAATTTATTTTAGAAATTGATCAAGACACTGTTTCCAATCTCTGATGCTCCTGGTACATTTATGCAGGGTCCTCTTATGAGATACTTTAAGTAGAATATGGTAATGCAGCATTTGTTCACAGAGCCTCTTAGATCAAATGATTTCAATCTCTTTTATGAACCTGTACATTACAAAGACCTGGGAACATGAACCAAAGTCTTCTAACTGGAGCTCAGAAGGAGCACTGATTTGTATTTTGTCCTGTTTACTGGGCTTCCTCTGGAAAAACTCAAAGGAAGATAATTCTCTCCGAAAATCTTACCAGGTAAATAAAAGGACCTAGACCTTCAACGTTGCTGATAAAACCCTGTTCATAAGAATTTAAGCCAATTGAACTATGCTTAACTTCCTTGATCTCTTCCCCAAACAATTAAACAGGAGCTACAAGTAGTGAAATGAAATGGAAATTACACAAATTACAAAATGATTTTAATCATTAGAAATGCCTAATGGTTTTGAGTTGCCCCACTTTTTTGTTTGATTTTTTTGACCTTCCCATGAAGAAAGAAGGACTTTATTGCATTTAATTTTTAATGGAACTGAATTTAAATTAAATTATTGCTACAAAAATTTAATGGCATACCTTAAAATAATTGTGTGTGCCCTTCATTGTTATAAAACCAAGGTTAGGAATCAGTATTAATAAGAAAATATTTGAATGTTAAGCCAAACTTCCTAGTTTTCTTCAGTGCCAATTCACTGCTATGCCTATTCATTTGCCCCTGAAAATAAAAAGTCCTTTTTATTATTTCACTAACTACCTAATATGTGTGTGTGTTTGTGTGTGTGTGTGTGTGTGTGTGTGTGTGTGTAGACAAGGAGACAAGGGGGGACTCCACTTTAATAAATTTACTCATATACTCATAAAACTTGCATGATTTTGTAGTTAACTAATCTTTTTATAGGCATGTAAATTTTAAGGAAAAAATGAAAAGAAGACAAGCAACTTAATTATTGAAAGCCCTGGACAGAGACTGCTTAAAGCTACTTCTCAGGTGACATTTTCTCTATTAAAATTCTATAAGTTTATTTTCCTGCATTTGTCTAATAATTTAGAGTCTGCGGAGCTATTTCACGGTCATGATTTCATGGGATCCTCATGACATTGGTAAGTTTTATATTATTTTGTAAAATTTCTGTTTACTTTCATGAGGTTACAAAAAAGGGAATGAGATAAGGATAAGAATTAGAGATAGATAAAGTAAAGAAATAACAAACAATGTTGAATGAAACTAGGTCGAAAAATATGCCACAAACTCTGAACATATGGGTGGAGATAGCCATCATCAGTTAGGGGCAGACATGATGCTTGTGTCTATGCAGGAAACAAAGTAAGCCACAGGGTGACTAGTGGGTCTGAGGACAAAACCCTCCAAACAGTCATCAGATTTTCACTGTCAGCATGATGAGAAGAATATCTGAAAACAGGAGGGACCTGCCTTTCCCAGTTCTAGGGGAATGCAGGGCCCAGCACCAGAAGGGGCTGGGAGGTTGAGGCAGGATGACACCTACAACTATCAGGGCTCCCTTCCAGGACCAGGACCCACACTGGGCGGAGATTTGATGGATGGAATAACAAGTGGGGAGCAACAGAGATTAAGAGAACCAGGTTATGAAATGAAAGTCTAGATGCAGCAACACATAAAGTGGCCAATAGTCCCATGTTGTGTGGAACAATTACATTGATACTAGTCTGAGTTGAAATATGCTCTAAGTGTAAAATACAAGTCAAATGTTAAAAACTTCAAATGAAAGTGTAACTTATCAACAATTTTAAAATATTTCATTTGTGTTGAGTGACAATATTTGGGATATATCGGATCATATGAAATGTGTTATTAAGTTAATTTCCCTGGAGCTGGAGTGGTGGCTGGGCAGTTACAGCACTTGCTTGGCATGCATGAGTACACAAGTTCAAACCCCAGCACCATGTACATAAAAAGAAGTCTTGGAGCAACGAAAGCCACATGAAAAATTAAATAAAAAATTGTTTCTCTGTTTCTCTCTCTCTCTCTCTCACTGTCCCTCTCTCTTAACAAAAAGTTAATTTCACCTTTTTCACTTTTTCAAAGTAAAAATTAAAATTACAATTACTCCTCATAATTGTGACTATCATTGTATTTATATTGGACACGTTGGTTTTGACAAAAGAGAAAGGCAAACTACGGTCTGCGTGCCAAACCCTAGCTACCATTTGTTTTTTAAAATAATGTCTTATTAGAAGTTACTGTCTCATGTATTCATTGGCTTGATCAATGTCCTCTGGTGAGAAGTCTCTGTTTAGCTCTTTGGCCCATTTATCAATTGGGCTGTTGGTGATTTTGTAGCTGACATTTTTGAGTATTTTATAGATTCTGGATATGAGACCCTTGTCTGAGGAATCATAGTCCATGATACTCTCCATTTCTGTAGGAAACCTCTTGACTCTT
>PVKS010046589.1:0-13219 GCA_004027875.1 Aplodontia rufa
TAGAGTTATAGTGGGAAGGGGAAGGGAGGGATAAGGGAGGGTAATTGGGGGGGGCACTCCTGGGGACAGTTGCAATGAGCAGAATATATACACATCTTATACACATTTTATATTGTTTTGTTAAAATCTTGCAAGGTTGCTCAAAAATAAAAAAAATAAAATAAAAAAAAGAAAAATTAAAAGGATGAAAGTGAAATAAGTGACAAAAGAATATTTGGGAAATTCTCAAATAAATGGAAATAAAGCCACCACTTATGTAGAAAATACAACCACACTGTTAAAATAATGGTGGAATGGAGGAAAAGTTATGAGAGAATTTTGAACTGACTTTGCTATGAGTGGAACTGAAAATAACATTGAAGTTTCAAGGAGTACAGTTTAAAAGGTATTAAAAGCAAAATTTAGAACTCCGAATGCCTATAATAAAGAAGTTTTCAAATAGCCTAGCTTTCCACCTAAAGAAAATAAAAAAGAACAAAAAAATCATAGCACAAAGGAAGGAGGAAACAATAAAGATAACAGAAGAAATACATACAACAGGGAATAGGAAAAATCAAGAAAATCGATGTGAGATAATTTTAATTCTTTCAAAAGTTCAACACAATTGTGGAAACTTTAGACAGAGAAAAAGAAATACTTTAATCATGGAAATCAGACATTGAACAAAAATCAGTATTGCTAATCTTGTGGAAGTAATACTGATTATGAAGCAATGGTATGAACATCTGTATTCCCACAAATTAGACACCTAGATGAAATGGATTATGTGGATTGATGTACCAAAATATCCACTTTCTTCAGAATTTTCTGCACCTACATGAGTAGTATCCCCCAACTGAAAAGGGCTAGTGTGTTCTTTAGTATGAAGACCATGAAAGGGCTTCTTCCATGCAAAATAACATGCATCAACCTATATGTCAGTGCAAATGAAGTAAAAGGACTATATCACTTTCTTTCTCAATTTTTCATGAGGAGCTGCAGTACCTCGCTAACATATATCAGAGACTGAGAGAGCATGTATCAAATCGTAATCTGAGGTCCATGATTCAAGAGGATTTGAAATTAGGCAGGATAAAATAGAGTAATACATTTAGGAGTATTCTCCCTAGATACAGTGCTTATCTATGTTACAAGGAGGAAGAAAAATTGTACAAATATACTATAAGGATAGCTCCTAGATAAAGAGAAAGTGATGGCTCAAGTTAAGCAGAGCTGACATGTCAAAATTGCCATGGCAGATGCAGGAGGAAGGGAATTTTCAAAATTGGGAAAGTGTACATGCTTGAGGAGTGATACTATGTAAAGGAGAAAAATCCATCAAATGATTATTTTCTGTGGAAGAACCTGAAAGATGAATAATTTTGAAAAAAAAATAGGAATAAAATAGCTTAAGTGGGCCAGCATCTCTTTGAAGTTCAAAATGGTCACTCATTTGTAGGACAGTTTGTTCTTAGGAAAATCAGTTACAGAACTGGATTCATTGATAGCAACAGACATGAAGGGAACTTAACAACAGTATAGAATTCAACCGTCAGAAGGTAAGTGATACAATTATTAATAATCAGTAATTTGAAGCGTATACCAAGAGATTTGACCTATAAAAAGCAATGGTTAACAAAAGTTAGCATTTACAGGGTCAAAATACATGAGTAGCCAGTAAGTCTTCCTTAACCTATACAATCAAATTAAATTAAAGAAGCATAATGTAGAGATTGATCTCTCTTCCCATTTCTTCACTTGAGCAAACTTTAGAAATGGCTGGTTCGCAGGAGTTAAAAGCCTACAACAGCATGTGTAACTATTAATTGCCCTATTACTTTCCCCAAAAAACTTGTTTACTTACTCAGGTAACAATATACTGGTTAAAGAAAACTCTGAAGCATTTCAAATGGTTTTGAACATGGGTCCTAGTTCATATTGACTTTTAGAATTCTGAAGTATCACATGACCTTCTTGTTGAAGCGATTGCTTAATGGCGCATGCATGGAGTAGCCATGGAGGCAGGGATAAATACTAACAATTGATCAAACCATGAGCTTGCACTTGATATGTCTGATCTAGCTACCACCCCTACCAAACGTCAGGGCCATGTTTCCAACACAGAGCCATCCCTGAAAGACACTAACCAGTAACTAGATCATCAGTTATTTCCACTGAAACTCTCATTCTAGAGGAGTATAATGGTTAATTTTACATGTCAACTTGACTAGGCCAAATGAAATCCAGATATTTGGACAAACATTATTCTAGTGTGTCTGTAAAGCTGTGCTTTGGTGAAAGTAACATGTGAATCAGGAGATTTAGTAAATCAGATTGCCCTCCCTAATTGGGTGTTTCTTACCCCATCAATTGATGGTCTTCGTAGAATAAAAAAGGATTATTTCCCCACTTCAAAAGAGAAGGAGCATCTGCCTGACAGTTTTGAAGTGGGATATTGGTCTTTTCCAGTTTTTGATTATAAACTGAAACAACTCTTCTTGGGTCTTGAGCCTGCTAATATTCAAACTGGAACTTACACTATTGGCTCTCCAACTTGCCAACTATAGATCTTGGAACTTCCTAGTATCCAAATTTGCATGAACTAATTCCATAAAATAAATCTTTTTACCTATCTTGCTACTTACTATTTATTTCTTCTGCTTTTCCAGAGTACCCTGATGTATACAGATTTTGGGGCTGAAAAGGGAATTTCTGTTGCAACAAATACCTAAACATGTGAATATGGTTTTGGTTTTGGAAAGGGTGATGAGTGGAAGCCTGAGTAGTTTTAAGCCATATGTTATAAATATGAATATTATGGGGGATTCCAAGATAGAAACTAGAAACATTAGAAATTAGAAGAAAGGAGATCTTCATTATAAAGGTGCATAGTTCCTAGTGGAAAAGTGTACTAGTATTTTATGGAAGGCAGAAGTTGTGAGTAATAAAGTGAGATATTTTGCTGAGGTTTCTAAGAAAAATCTTGAAAGAGAAGTTTGATTCCTCCTGACTTCTTATGGTAAAATGTGAAAGGAGAAAGAGATAAATGAAGAAGAAATTGTTAGACAAAACTGGTGACTCGGCAGTTACGACGCCTGCCTCGCATACATGAGTACATGAGTTCAAGCCCCAACATCACGTACACAACTAAGTGTCTGGCAGAATGAAAGTCACACGAAAAAACTAAATAAAAATTGCTTCTTCTTTAAAAAATAAATAAGTTTTAAAAATTAAAAAAAAATTTTCAGCCTATTTATAGTTCCACAAACGAAAAAGCATGTCCTGAAGAGAATACCAAAAGTATGAGTAATCCCTCATTAAAGATCCCAAACACTATCAGCTTAAACTGAAGTGGGTGGGGATAGAAAAGAAATGAAAAATGACTTTTGGACTCTTGGATTACATGGTATTGGAAGATGAGTTATTTGGTTGCAAACAAGTTCCCTTATTCAAGAAGAGGAAGACATGCCACTATAGACAGTTCAGAGACCACAAGACCCTCCACCTTGAATCAACAGCCAAGACAGTATCTGCCAAAAGCTCAGGGGCAGGGTAGGCTGTTGACCTGTAAGGGTGTGGTTTTCCAGAACCTCAGGGAGGATCTCAGCCTAGAGCTGTGAGTGTGATGCTCCTATATTAGTAGGTCTGGAGCAAAGAGTTTCAAACTACAGAGCATTGTTCTTGAGCTTTCATAAAACATGGACTTTCCTTTGTTAGGTTTCGGATATGCTTCAGATCCATCATCCCATTCTTGCTTCCAATTTTTCCCTTTTTGGCATGGGAGTGTCTATCTTGTACTTGTCCCAACATTATACTTTGAAAGAATGTAATGTGTAAGCTATCATGGTTGAGATGGAGAGGAGTTTTGCATTAAGATGAATGGTACCTTTCAGCGTCACCTACACCTGATTTAGATAGTTAGAAGAGACATTAAACTTTAGAGGTAACACTAGAATTAATTAAGACTTTGGGAGCTGTTGGAATGAAATGAATATATTTTACATGTGAGAAGAGTATGGATGTTAAAAGGCTGGGGGCAGATAGAATGCTATGGATTGAATTGTGTACCCTCAAAATTCAAAATATGTTGAAAACCACAAACCCCAACTGAATATGGAGGACTTTTAGGAGGTAAATAAGGTTAAATGAGATCATGAGGGTGAGGTCACAATCTGAAAGGAATAGTGTCTTCCTAAGAAAAGGAAGGGGTAGAAAGGCAGAGGTCTTCCTGTCTCCATTGGGATACATCAAAGACGACTCATAGGAGCAGAGTGAGAAAGCAGCTACGTACAAGCCAGAAAGTGTCCTTCCTAGACTCCAACCTTGTGTACACTCATTTTGGATAACTAGTTTCAAAGATTATGAGAAAACAATTTTCTCCTGTTTAATACATGCTATCTATTGCTCCCCAGAGAACCTAACTTGCAACATTCTTAACACACTGACGTATAAGTGTAAGAAAGAACTTTCAAAGCTCTATGAAAATTCTGGGGAAATTTTGTTATGCATACACCCATGTACATATGTTTATACACACATGGCTGGGTTTGCATTATGTTAAATGACAAACTCATTTTAAACTATTCTAGTATGCCTAAGAGACTTGCTTATTACTTTCAAAGTTTGGTTACTAGGTCAATCAATATATACATTGGATTAGGACCTGAGTTAGATTAGAAATTTGGAGAATAAATTATATTTCTCAGAAGATTGACAGAACAATTTTAAAAGCACAGTGTGTACCTGTTTCAAACAATGTCCAAGTGTGGTAAAAATTCCAAATTTAATGACTATGAGAAAATAGAGTGATGGTTTCTCATTGTATATTTATATTTCTTTGTCAGAGTGATTAGTATGCTATGGCAGAACAAATGGTACTGTTTCAGTCAGTTTTATAACTGCCATGACCAAAAGACCTGAGAGGAACAATTTTAGGGGAGAAAGTTTATCTGGGATTCACAATTTCAGAGGTCTCAGTCCATTGACAGCTGACTCTATTGCTCTGGGGCCAAGTGAGGCAAAACATCACAGTGGAAAGATGTAGAGGAGGAAACCATTTCAGGACATGGACACCAAGAAGCAGAGAGACTGCTCTACTCACTGGAAACACAATATATACTAAAAAGTATACCCCTGATGACCTTTCTCCTCTACGCACACCCTATTTGCCTACAGTTAACAGCCAGTTAATCCTTTAACTGAATTAATATATGATTAGGTGAAGGTTCTCATAACCCAAATATTTCACCTCTAAATTTCTTGCATTGTCTAACACATTAGCTTTTGTGGGACACCTAATACATAAACCACAACAGGTGCCATGGAAGAGTGTGAGTGTAAGTTTAGATAAAATTTTAGATACATTTTTATAATAGATTTGTGTATATTATATGGTAGTAAATAATAAAATAGACTATTACCTTTTTTATTTTATGCTTTCATGATATACCTAAATTTTTGTTAATTTTTTCTCTATTTCTAGTTCACCTGTGCAAATCTCCAAAATGAAAATCATCTATATAAAAAGTGGACATGTGCAGTTCAAACCTCTATTGTTCTAGGGTCAGCTGTAAATATGTGTACATATATCTACACATACACATGCACCTCTCTCTCTTTCCCTATATGTACATATATATGTATGTGTATATAGATAATGTAAGCGTATAATCTATACTCTTGAACATAATATCTATGTACATATATATGTATGTGTATATAGATAATGTAAGCGTATAATCTATACTCTTGAACATAATATCTATATCCATGTTTATGTGCATGCATACTTATATACATGTATACTCTATGTGTATATGTGTGTATATATAAATGCGGATGTATACATGTATATGCATATATTCTTGAACACAATTGAATGTATGCTGTTATAGTTCTTAACTTCCATAGCATGGTCCAAACATGGGCCCCACTATTTCCTCACTCTTTGCATAAATTGTTTAATTTCAGTAAGATGCAATTGGCTTATCTTCGAAACAAGGATCAGACCTAATTCATAGGAGTGCTGTGCAGATTAAATGTTGCAGTAAATATTCAGTGCCTTGGATCAAATGCTTACAATGCAGACATTCAATACATGATAATTCCTCATTTCTCCTGCAGAATCTTCTGGGTGTAGGTTATTCTCCATTTAAATCCTCTTCAGATTTACAAAACAAATAGTCTTCAAATTTCAATTTTCCATAGTCATGCTTCCAGTCACAGTTCTTTTTTTCATAAGCACTCCAAATTTACCTAAGATGTGACAGTTACATAAATTTGGTAACTTAGCCCTTCCAAATGGAAAAAAAAAAATAAAAGAAAATGGAATAAATTATAGAAATCCTATACCTATTTGTGGTTAAAATGTTTTATTAAATTTTATAACAAAAGCTAGCAATATCAAATAGAAGTGTATGTGCTTTCCAGGTAAGTAACTGGGTGAGCACGTGTTAGGATATATTGAGTGTTGTCTTGATGCAAATGCCTTTAGTGTGCTGTCATAATGTCAGACTTTAAGGTGGACATAGAAGGGGAAAAAGACTGACAAGCAGACCATGAATTGTGGTCTGTTAACCAGGATCCACATGCTAGTCAAAAGAGAACTTTATTCCATAATCTACAATAAAAAGTACACACACACACACACACACACAAACACAAACACACACACACAGAAAGAAGAAAATCAGGAAATGCCTCAAATTTAATATTTATCTCATCATACTATTTTTTTCTGATTCATTTACTAAATGCTTCAAATGTGTTGGGCATAAGACTCTCAATAGTACAAAGTTAAAATGATTAGTAATTTCCACCTTCCTAAACCAAGTGGGATGGAAGAATTCTTGGTCCTTTCCTAGGTGTAAAACAGCTTCACAAAGGAAAATAAGATAGTAAATCCTCTGGGGTATTGATATGCTAGAACATCTGGAATATAAATTCTAAAGTTTTCCTGCCACAGTCTCTTTTAAATAAAAAAGTCATAAACTAAAACACTTCCTGAATATTTTATCTTGGACAATGATCTTCAAAGATCAACCAGGGGCTGATCAGGAGCAGTGGCTCGGTGGGTTACGGTGCTTGCCCAGCATGCACGAGTACACAAGTTCAAACCCCAGCACCACGTACACAATGCAATCTTGGAACAACGAAAGCCACAAAGAAAACTAAATAAAATTATCTCTCTCTCTCTCTCTCTTACTGTTCTTCTCTGTTAAAAAAAAAAAAAAAGATTAACCAGATTAAGAAAATGCATTCCTGGTAATTCTAAGAAAATTTTGAAAATCATTCTTGTTTTAATTAGTATTTTGATTACTATGACCAAAAAACCTGACAAGAACAATATAAGAGGAGAAGCAAACTCTTTTTGGCTCAGTTTCAGAGTTCTCAGTCCTTAGAAAGCTAACCTCATTGCTTTGGACTCCAGATGATGCAGAACATCATGGAAGAAGGACGTGGCAGAGAAAAGTAGCTAGGACATGACAGGCAGGAAGCAGAAAGAATTCTTCTCTCCAGGGACGTAATATAAATCACAAGGGTACACCCCTGTCACCTACCTCCTCCAGGCACACCCTAAATGCCTACAGTTACCACCCAGTTAATACATAGCAATGAATTAATACATTGATCAGGCCACAGCTCTCATAATCTAACCCTTTCACCTCTGAACCTTCTCGCAGTGTCTTACATAGAAGTGTTTGGGGAACACTTCATATCTTAACCATAGCAATGTTTTCTTTCATTTTTCTATGAGTTTATACATCTCAGTAAATCTATTTTTCTCATATTACCTCAACAAAGCAGAAAACAAGAAGAAAGAGGAGAAGAAGAAGAGAGAAAGGAAAAAGAAAAATTTATTCTGAAAGCATTTAGCACATTAGCACTTTAGATAATTTCTCACAGAACAAACAATCTATCCCCTTCATTCAGTGATCTTAAGTTAACTGTAGCTCTGATCCATCTTTCTCCCTGGAAGAGGGCAATTCCATCTCCAGAGTGATGCTTGATTGAGAGATTGAGAATACTGACTTCATTGACACTCCTGCGAAGCACGCCTTCTCCCCTCTAGGTATTGTGAGTAGTACTTGAAATAGGAACTTTATTAGGATCTGAAGAGAAATATTGCAGTTGGTGCCACCTGCTGAGGTCTCAAGACCAACCTTTTGCTCTTCTTCCCCTGGGTTTGTGTTCGCAGATACGTTTATTTTGATAATTCTCTGGGGTTTCAGGTTGAGGCAAAGCCTTTTAGGGAAGAATTTTCTGTGTATTGAATATGAATCTGAATGGATCCTTCATTTACAAAATCCAAAACACTTTTAGAAGACAGAACTGAAAGTTGTGTTTCATAGGTTTTGGAGTTTATATGAAGTCTAACATCCAGAAACAACATCAACATCAGGGTTTTGTTTTGGACTATGGGAAGCCCTACTTCAACTATCTGTTGGCCTGAAAACTTTTCAATAAATGTATAATTTATTTATTTTTAAGAGATGGAAGTAGAGAGAGAGGGAGAGAGAGAATCAATTTTATTTATTTTTTCATCTGACCTTTGTTTCTCCAACACTCAGTTGTATACGTGGCACTTGGGTTTGAACCCAGGTCCTTGTGCATGCCAGAAAAGTGTTCCAGCCAGTGAGCCACTGCTCCATTCCCATAAATGTATAATTTTAAAATGAACATTCTCTAAATAGAACATTAGACTAATATATAAATTAATATTATATATAACATTATATATAAAAATTAGGCTAATATATAGACTAATATATAATATTATATATTATATATAATATTAGAGTAATATACAGACTAATATTATGGATAACATTATATATAACATTAGTCTATTTATAATATAGACTAGTATGAATTAGTCCATATTCTCTGAAACTCTTTCCTTAAATTATTGGTCTCTCATTAAGGATATGTGTATCATCATTGTGCTGTTGAATTTTCTAGTTTACAGTACACTATCTATAATTACTTTTAATGTACTAAAATAAAACATTTTCCACGAGGAATTAGAAATTTATCTTACAGAATCCATAATATACCTTTTGTGTATGTTATTTTATTAGTTGAATTTTCTGATGCTGGGAATCAAACCCAGGGCCTCCCACATGCTGAGTGCATGCTCTACCACTGAATTACATCTCAACCCTATGGGTAATTTTAAACTGGAGAATGTGTGTAAGTTATCTTATATTTGGATGAAAGAATGAATGAGATACTAATAAAACTATTTCCTTTACTTTTGTTCTTCCTCAAATTGTGAAGCACAAAGGTTGAGAAGGAAAACAGATTTTTTCCCCAAAATTTTAGCACCGAGACCTATAAAGAGTGTGATATATTTTCAAGCAGGGTGGGTGCTGGACTCAAAATAGAGGCACAGTGGATTATATAATAATAATTTCTAAACAGTAGTCTAAAGAACAAATCAAGGGAGAAATAACAATGGGAAAGTTACCAAAAAAGAAAAAAATATCATGTCCAAATCTCTCCAAATGTATTGATATTCTTCGGAGTGATAATATAAAAAAAAAAAAAGATTACATGCTTAGTTCCAGAAATTCTCCATTTCCATTATTGCAGGAAAAGCCATCTAAAAAGCACTTGAAATTGATGATGTATGTTGTTTACTCTCTTGAAAAAACATCCTCTCCAAATAGGGGGAAAGGTTAGAAATGATTTGTACTGCATTGATCAATTTATCCGAGTTGTCTTTCGACAGATTGTATTAATGGAACTTCATTTTCTTTTATTCAGTTGACGGCCAATTTTTTGTTGTCTCTTAAAAAGATCAATGAACGTGTCTCGCCACCTTTTCACAAAACAAGATGATTTTCCCCTTAAACTTTAAAAAAAGACTTTATTATTTTGTCGTAATAGATTTTTGTCCCCCTCTCGCTTGCTTTCAACCCCCGGCAGTGAATTTTCTAATGCCTGCCTATTCTTTCATACCTCTTTGTAGTTTTGACTTCAATACCTTGAATTTCACTTTTTCTTTTTCATCATTCTGGGTGCCACATATATCTTCAGGGACAGCAGCTTCTCTACTTTTCACACTGCACAGGGCGAGTAGGCCGAGGGTGTTCACAATTGCAATGAATGAACACAATCAAAACAAGCATCCACAGCAAGAAGAATGCATTTTCATTGGGTATTATGCATTACATCCTTCATATTCTTTAAAATGAAAGCTTGCTGCATTTATCAAGGCTAGGTGGGAAGAGTTGGTTCTTTTTCTATGCAAGGAGGATTGGGGGACCAGCAGCCCTCATTTAAACTTTCTTAACATTTAGAGTATGTTTCTATGGATGTAATGGCATCTTTCTGATTGCTGAAATAATTCTTTTGTTTGTGTGTCTTTTGTTTTTATTGCAATGGAAAATATGAAAAGTAAAGATATTTATAAATCAATTTATCTACTTGATTTTCTTTGTATTATGGTGATCTTTGCTACCTTTAATCTTTGCTTCACCCCCTCATTATTTCCACACTGCCTTTTGAACTCAATACATTTGTAGATTAAGTACGTTTGTCAGGAGTAGCCACTCCTAGAAGACGGATCAGTGTATTCAGGAGGAGAATTTTCTTGACACTGAATAGCAGTAGAAGCCATGTAATATGTACTAACTTCTTCCAACTACTTTCCAAAAAAAAAAAAAAAAAAAAAAAGAAAGCAAATAAAAAACAAAACAAAAAAATATAATGAGCATCTTCACCCCTTTAACAATATGTACCTTAGGGCTGGGGATATAGATTGGTGGTAGAGCCTTGCCTAGCATGTGTGAGGTCCTGGGTTCAATCCTCAATATTGCAAAACAAACATCATCAACAGAAAAACAAAATAATATGTATATTAAATTAAGAACATATTGTATAGATATCTGCATCTTGAATATAATATTTTATTTCTTCATTTTGGACCAAAAAGCCTACTTGAAACACATTGCAGGGGAGGACAGAAAGAAAAAGTCTTTTCAAGTTCATGCTTATGGTTTGTTCGAAAGTCGTGATAGCAAAGCAATGTTAAATCCTCATTCCCTGAATTAATAGGCTACTTCTAAATTGGTATCTACAGGGAAATAGGTTTCCAGTGATTGGCTTAAGATCATTCACAAATTGTTTTTCATACCTAGGATGTATATGCAGGATGCCAAGGGGATATCTAGACTTGTGGTGTTCTTACAGGTGGGAGGAAGGGCAGGCAGTTTTTATTCCCCCCTTTAGGAATTATTGTGACTGTAACCTAAGTGATATCTACAGGCCTCATTCAACATTCGTCCCTCTTCTTCAACCCACACATGTGATCAGTCACTCAGTCTTAGAAATTCTTTTTCCTGTTCTTTTTCTATTCCACCACATTTTCTATTCTTTTTGCCATTTATTTTAGTTCAGACTTGCATCATTTCCCACCTGGATGACTGGGTCAGCCTCCCAACTTGTCTCATTTCCTCTAGCCTGGCCCTTGAAATGATCTTCCACACTGCCAAAATAAGCTACCTAAACTGCAAATCTGATCATGTCATTGTACTCCTCAAACTAAGGGTAAGACCCCCTTAGTTTCAGAATGGAGCTCACATTGTTGCTTTTTCTACCTTCATCCTGATACTTTACTTCTCTGAAATTCCATTTGACAGGGTGTCCTTCCCTTCTTTTTCACTGGGTAATTTCCTACACACTTTTAAAACTAAAAGAGCAAAAGAAAACTTCCAAGTACCAAACACAATCTCAGATAAACTATGACTTCCTCAGGTATTTTGCCTGAACTCTGGATGCAATGAAATGCTCCTTCCTATGCATGCAGAGTAGCCTCTGATACATCTTCACAAATGAGTCTGTGATACTGTGATTATTAGCTTAGTTGATAGTGAAAGCTCCTAGTGCTCCTTTAGCTAATAATGCTTAGCATGTAGTAGTTATTCAGTAAATATTTTTGGGAAGCTAAATGAGGATTTAATACAAGTATCTATGTTTGGCAGGCTATTTGGGTAGGAAACCGCAAAGACTAGTGGAGCAGAAAGGGAACAGGAAACGTGGGTTGTCTTAGAACACAAGGGCATGCATTTGCTGATTCAACAAAGGTAAGTATTGGTGACTGAACTTTCAGAAATCAAGTCTCTTCCCCAGTGGAGATGGTTATATGTTCCCTTGTCTCTGTGTTTTTTTTTTTTTTTTATATCTTCTTCATTCTGTACTTCTGCAGCCCAATTTTCCAACCTGCTCTGCCATCTTTGTGTCTAAGCCCATCCTGCCCAGTACTCATTTTACAAAACATTCTAATTCAGGTATTTACCAGACTCTACCTGTGGCCCTGAATCTTTAATACAGTCTCAGAGAAGAGAAAAATGCTTAGTGTAACTTGGGTAAATGCCCACTCTTGTCTCAGGAAAGCTGAGTCAGATAATAAAAAAAATAGTTGGTGGCTATTGCTGTGGGCAGGAGCAGGAAAAAAGGGTTATGGGAGATAGTTAGGTTCAGATCTCAAAACAATTGATAGTCAATCCTCATCCCAATTCTTCAATTTATTTATGCATCTTCATAAAGCCCTAGTTCAGAGAAATTTTTCTGCTTAAAGATATGTTTACCTGAGGTCCACTTTGCATTTTATGAATAGCTGATCCATGAGGGCCTTCCCCTAGTACAACATTTGGTGATGCTGTGATTGTCCAGAATTATAGAGCACAAATCCCTGGAGGCAAAACTAATTGTCAGAAGGCAGAGAAATTAAGCCACATTCACAGTTAATAAGTCAATAAAAGTAGTGACTGGAATAATGTAGTCATACAAATATTTGGGTTATCTTTCTTTCTTTCTTTCTTCCTTTCGTTCTTTCTTTTTTTAAGAGATAAGGACAGTGAGAGAGAGGGAGAGACAGAGAGAATCAATTTTTATTGAACTTTTCACATGGCTTTCATTGCTCTGACAGTTAGCTGTGTACATAAGCGCTGGGGTTTGAACCTGTGAATTTGCATGTGCCAGGTAATCTCTGCAACTGCTGAGCCACCACTCCAGCTCCCAAGAAGTACATTTTCAAGGTTAGCAGACAAAGCATTGAGTTGTTAATGGTAGTCCAGGATTTGGAAATGCCTTGCTTCCATGAATCCTTCTTGGAAAGTTTTGCTTCATTCTTCTCCCTCAACAAATTCAGTCCAATTTTATTTTATTTTATTTTATTTTTTTCCTTTTTATATTTTATTTTTTTTATTTATTATTATTTTTGAACAACCTTACA
>PVKS010046590.1:0-13216 GCA_004027875.1 Aplodontia rufa
TTGAACAATCAAACATGCTTCTAACAAAACAATATAATATATATGTAAATTCTGAAAATTAGATTTACCCCCAAGAGTCCCCCCAATTACCCACCCTTATCCCTTCCCCCCACTCCTTCCCAATACATAAAAATATGGAACGCTTCCTGAATTTGCGTGTCATCCTTGCGCAGGGGCCATGCTAATCTTCTCTGTGTGGTTCCAATTTTAGTATATGTGCTGCTGAGGCAAGCACCACTGTTACCGCTTTTGTGAGGGGTGGAAGATGCAGGGGAGTATGGCCTTCTAGAGATACTCTGTGTACAGGCATTTGTAATTTTTTATTTTTTTATTTTTTTTATTTTATTTTTTAAAGAGAGAGGGACAGTAAGAGACAGAGAAGGAGAGAAACAACTTTACTTAGTTTTTCACATGGCCTTAGTTGCTCCAACACTGAGTTGTGTACGTGGTGCTGGGGTTTGAACCTGGGTCCTTGTGCTTGCCAGGCAAGTGCCGAAACTGCTGAGCCACTGCTCCAGCCCCATTTGTAATTTTTTAAAAAGACACTGCAGCATTCTGTACACTCTGTTCTTCTCTTGCTTTTGCCTCTTGATACTGCGTTGTGGGGCTGGGGCTTTGGCTTGGCAGTGGAGCACTTGCCTAGCATGCACAAGGCTCCGGGTTCAATCCCTGGTACTGAAAACAAAGCAAAACGTTGTGCCGACGGTTGCACATTAATACAGTCAGCGCTGCCTCATTCTTTGGATGGACAGTATGGTTTCCTCCGAATGGATGCAGCATGATGTTCTTACCAGCTCTTTCTAAAGAACTTTTCAGTTGTTTGCAATTTTTTGTTGTTAGACACAATGCTTAGACATGAGCATATTTCTAGAATCAATTCCTGTAAGTGGAATTCTTGGATCAAATGGTATGTACACTGTTAAAACCGTGAAATAGCTTAAATACCTAAAAAGTATTTAGAATGATGTAACTAATACTATAATGTACCCAGCATTACTACATCTCAACAAAGAAAAATAGCATTTCGTTTAGTAAGCACTGGAGTGTCAAGTTGCTAACGTGTGGCTTATATACCAGCTGAGTAAAGGAGTTATGTGATTTTTTTTTTTTATTAAGAGAGGACAGTGACAGAAAGAGAGAATCAGTTTTATTGAGTTTTTCATGTGGCTTTCATTGCTCTGACACTTCGTTGTGTACGTGGCGCTGGGTTTTGAACCTGCATCCTTGCGCATGCCAGGCAAGCACCGTTACTGCTGAGCCACTGCTCCAACCCCAAGTTATGTGATTTTTATTTAAGTTCTGGAAGCCTGCGTTCAGATGTTGCTAGGATTGTGAATGTATGTTATCCAGCGGCCTCAGTTGTATCAAAGGTGAACTGTATTGTCTAACCATTGCCCATATGTTTCTGAACGTAGTTCTTTGGTATGCTTGACTCTGTGGAAGTATCCAGGCCTGGCCTGACAAGGCTGTGGGGTCTGGAAAAGGCCCGAGTTATCTACTGATGACTGCTAGGACCAGGCAGAGTCTACCCCAGGGATCCAGTCATACAAGTAAGTGACTTTACAGGGATTAGTTTTAGTTCTTACAAAAACGAATGAGCTTTCAATTTTATTTTTCTTTTAAATCGTCCGTGGCTTAATTCCTTTGTAAAGGCATATGTGTATGTCTCATTTCCATTCCCGCTCCTTTCCCACCTCAAACCTGCAAAAATCTTGCTACTGTGTTTTTCTGAATTGGAAACCTGGGCTTCTCTCTGTGACCCCCTGCTGCTCCCATTGTGAGCAACTTTCTTTGCAAGCTGCAGATTCCATTAAGGTTTTCCAGTTTTCCTTTGAACTGTGATTGCAGTACTTAACAGAGCCTTGTAATTTTAAGCCTATTTGTGTATGTGGCTCTCTGGTGCTTTTAAATTTACTTAGTTAAAATTCTAGAATGATGTTTCCGGCAGGTCGGGTCGCATCAGTCCCACTCTTCCGTTCCTCAGTCAGTTTTCTCTCATCCCCTTTTTCTTTCCCAAAGTTCCTAGTAGAAGTAACAACATCTTAGCAGACAGACTAACTCATAATTTATTCCTTTAAAAAATGCTAAAATAATTAAAAATGTTCATCGCTGAGCGCAATGGAATAAAATTCAACTTGATATTTATGCCATGTTTCACCACCTTGAGGATGTAGCTCACTTACCTTTAAAATAAAAAAAAGTAAAAGCCTGCATTTTCCAGAGATTTCCTATCCATTTTTTTATTTTGGGTTTTCCCTGAGCTGAAATTATTCCATCAGTTAACCACGGAGTCTGATTGGGTCACCTAGCTGTTGAATAGAAGGGAATGAAGGATATACAATATCTTTCCCCTTATAGCCAGGACGTAGTTAAGATGAACACAACACCATTCTCAGTGCAGGCATGCCGGTATGGCCACGCGTGCTAGGCCCCTGCCTTAGTGACAGAAAACCCACTGGACTCCAGCAACGGATGAGCCCTGACACCCATTGGCCCCAGAGCCCTATCTCCTGCCTTTCAGTCAGTAGAGACTGGCTGGGGAGGTGGCTAATCAGGTGGTTTGTATCCAGGAGAACATGGCCCAGTTAGCTATTTAAATCCAACTTGGATGATGTAAGCAGGCGGGGCTGAAAGGGTTAGCAGAAAGGCAAAAGGAGAGGAGAAATCTTGTCAAGCTGCATTATTTACGGTGAGCTGGGCTGAGGCTAAGCAGAGACTAATGCAGGCCACCTGTGCCCAGAGCCACACTCCTAGTGCCTGGCTGCTGCCTTCCCCAGTCCTTGGGAAAGGAGCAGGGGCCACAGGAAAGCCTCTGATACCCAATTACACGGGGCTAGAGGATGATTTGATTTGCGTAGGTATACGTGTGCATGTGTGTGTTTACCGGCAGAGCAGGTCTTTGCTTAGATCAGCACAGGCAAGCCTGCTCTGGTTTGCAAATTACTGGGATGTCACAGGAAAGCTGGGCTGTCTCTCAGGCGCTGGGAAGGGGCTCCCTCCTCTAGAAGGCTGTGGTCCCCATAACCCCGAATGAAACTTTGCAAAGGAGTTCTCAGCTTGGAGGCAGCCTCCCAGCATGAGCAAATGTTCCAGTTCAGGAAATGATGCTGAAGACACTCACAAAATGCAAGATGGGCTTGACACAGCATTGGCACAGGATACGTGAGGGGAAGCAGCGTGGCGAGTGGTGATAACGGTCCCCTGGCCAGGCTGAGAGCTAGTTTCACACCCGGCTCAGTCCCCGCAGCGGGAGTGGGCTCAGTACACTGAGGTGACAGCCTTGTCTCACTGCAGGGTGAGAGCGGAAATCTGGCTGTGCTCCTGGGGAACAGACCACAAGGAAGGAGGGCGAGGGCCCCCCAGAGCACCTTTTTACTGCAAGGACGCGACAGGGCACACACTGCTCATGTGAAAGCGGTTGGTGGGGCTTGGTTGGTTTGGTCCCACTCACCCCTGTTTTCCAAAACACCCCTTGTGGACAGAGCTGGCTTTGGGACAAGAGAGGACACAGCATTTGTCCTTAGTGTCTCTCAGTATGAATCAGATGGAGAGGACAATGCAGATTTCAGTTAAGGACTAGGTAAGTTAATAAAGCCAAGATGCCTCTTTCTGGGCAAATCTGCCTGGTGCGGTGGAACCTGTGGCCCATCTGCTTAGAAGAGTGGCTTTTCTTACAGATGGCTGTGGCCTTTGTGACAGGTCTTCACCATGTTGCGCCCCCACGTTGTGAGGCAGAGTAGAAATCTGTTTTTATTTGCCTCTCTTAAAAAAATAAGCCTCCTGAGCTCGTGGAAAGGAGCTTTTCCACCCTGAGAGTGCCGTGCGTGTTTTAGTACATATGGCAAGACCCTCTCTTAGATAATAGCAAGAGCGCCTGGCACTGGGGCAGTGCTCCAGCCTTCGGGCCCCAGCATCGTTCTAACAGCTCTGTTTTAGAAGATTAACTACTGTTCATTCAGTAGCTTTGCCCATAGAGAGGGAAGGGGAGATGGGTGATGATGTGGATTCCAGCAAGTCTTACATTTGGTTGGTGTTTCTCCTGCACTAATCCTCCTTAAAGGAGTAAGAAGGGAGCCCTTAATGCCTATGTGCCATTTTGTTGTCTTAATTATTGGAGCTGTAATTTTACTGAGCATGGGAAAGCAGAACGATTTGAAGATTCCTTTTACCAACAAGTTCCGTGTGAATTTTTGAAGAGGTCCCTAGATTTAAATGATACAAAAGGATCAATGCAGTCAATAGAGGGACAGAGCTAGCAAAGAGGACACCACCACAATATTGCATAACCAACCAACAGTATCCCATCTCTGTTGGGTACTTCTGGGCACAAGAAAGTAAAAATCTCATCTGTAGATAGATGTGATTGCTGCTTCAAAGTGCTCAACACCTAGAAGGAAAGCAATGTGCTCACAATTAACTCTAAGACAAGACACATACATGACAAGAGGGAAGTCCAATGCTATTTATTTATTTTTAAAGGTAGAGAGAGAGAGGAGTGAGAAAGAAAGAGAGAATCAATCTTATTTAGTTTTTCATCTGGTCTTCATTGCTCCAACACTTAATTGTGTACATGATGCTGGGGTTTGAACCTGGGTCCTTGCGCATGCAAGGTAAGTGCCGCCACCGCTGAGCAACTGCTCCAGATGCCCTCCCTACCCTTTTTAAACCCAATGCTATTTAGATGCTGAAGAAGCACAGTTCATTCTGGGGGCAAGGCCTCTGGGTTGGACCTGGAGGATGCAGAGGATTTCAATAGGCAGAATGGGGAATATTCCATATGAAACTCCATTGCCTTAAAATAAAATCACTCTACGTCTCATCAGACAAACATACCAAGAGGTCCAATGTAGATTGCATTAAGAAGAAGGTTACCTAGAATACATGGAGGATTCCTACTGGTAAGGTTAACATGTATATACCAGTAACATGTAGTTAAGCTTTTAAGCTCTAAAGACAGAGTTAAAGTCCCAGCTCAGTACTTTCAATGGATTGTGTTATTGTTGAAAAATATTTACTGCCTTTCCCTGGGGGAAGGTTATTTTTTCCTGTTCATTAATACCAGGCCAGTTATTTGAGCTGCTTTGGCTAATGAAATGAGAGTAAAAGTGATATATGTCCTTTCCGCCAAGACGCTTTAAGAGCCCCTGTTTGCTCCATCCATGTTCTCTTTGCGCTGTTTTATGATGATTAGCAAAGTCCAAGATGCAGGGTGCGCTTTCACCTTCTGCCTGGGCCCTGAAACAAGGGCAGCTTGGAGCAGAGCCACAGCTGACTCATGATCCGCATGGCTCATTAGCATAAGCAAGCACTAAACCTCTGTTGTCAGCCACCCGAGACTTCCAAGATGATTGTGATCATAGCACAACTCAGGCAGAGTTGACAGACACCTTACAACCTGTGGGATCCAATTTGACCACGCTAAACCTCAGTTTCCTTGCCTACAAAATGGGGATAATAATAGCACTTACTTCAGAGGATCATTGTGAGGTTAAATCAAGTCAGTTTCAAAGCACAGAGCATAAAGGGGGTAGTCAATACTGAGGACTCAGTGAGTGTTGGCTGTCTTCAAATATGCATGGGAAAATGTCTAGAGGAACATACACCAACCTATTACCAGTAGGTCTCCCTTGAATGTGACATTTACAGGTGACTCACCATTTTGTTTGTTTCTTTAATTGAATTACTTATAAAGAGCATACACTTTTAATAATCATAGAAAGTAGATATTTCTATTTTGGAAAAACAAACAATAGCCCATTTTGCAGTCGCAATGCCTGTCGCACTAAACTTGGCTCCTTGTGTTGCCTTAGAACACTTGCACCTGGCCAACTGGATGGCATAGCGTAGTACTCCACTGGCCTTTCCACAAGTGTAATTGTGCATGGCTTCCCCTCTGGAGGAGGTGAAGGGCAAGTAAGGACCTACTATTTCTAAGATTAGAAATACAAAAACACTGGTACCTGAAGTACTCATGTATATTAACTGGATAGCTAGAAATGTGAATCTGGAGATCAGAAACATAGATGTGAGGGGCTGGAGTGGTGGCTCGGTGGTTACCATGCTTGCCTGACATGTGCGAGTACACGGGTTCAAATCCCAGCACCCACGTACACAGCTAAGTGTCAGAGCAATGAAAGCCATGTGAAAAACTCAATAAAACTCAATAAATAAAAACTGACCCCCCCTCTTTCACTGCTCTTCTCTCTCTTAAAAAAAAAAAAAGAAATATAGATGTGAGGTTCACCCAAATAAAGGTGATGGATTGAATCTGTGGGTATGGAATGGAAACATGAGTTCTCTGGTTTCTCTGGTTCCTACCACGCCGAACATTCCCTCAAGATCTGGTCCAAGTGTTTTTTTTTTTTCTTCTTTTAACAATATTCATGCTACAATTTTTATTGAGCAACTACTATGTACTAAGTACAAACGGTACAGAAGTGAATTGTAAATTCTGATGTCTCTGTTCTGAAGCAGTTTATGTTTTATGATGTTAGGTAGATAGTAACCAACAACTAAATAAGTCAGATGTGGAGTGTAGGCTATAGTGATAAAGAGAAGATGAAACAAGGAAAAGGGAAAAGGAATGCTGGTTGGGGATTTGCAATTTCCAACAGGCTAAGTCAAGCTGGCCTTGCTAAGGACATGGTGTCTGAGCATAAAACCTCAAGAAGTTGCAAGAGGGCTGGAGCGGTGGCTCAGGGGTTACGGCACTTGCCTGGCATGCCCAAGTACCTGAGTTTGAAGCCCAGCACCACGTACACAACTAAGTGCTTGAGGAATGAAGGTCATATGAAAAACTAAATAAAAATTGCTTCTCTCTCTCTATCTCACTGTCCCCTCTTTCTATATATATATATTGAAGTTGCAAGATATTCATGAATGCCAGGAGAACAATCCAGATGGATGGAATAGAAAGGGAAGAAGCATTGAGGTAGAAACAGGCCTGTGTTTAGAGGAAAAGCAAAGAAGTCAATATGGTTGGAGCAGGAGTAAGGGTGTCAGTGGCGGAGTGCAGAGCAGTACTGGGGGTCGCAGCGGGGGTAGTGGACAGATCACAGCAGGCTACTGAGGGAACTTTGACTTTTATTCTAAGTGACGTGGATGGGAGCTCCTGAAGTTTCTCTAGAGGAGTAATATCATCTGACTTATGGACGAATCTGGTGACCATGTTAGGAATAGACTAATGGAGGACCAGAGTGCAAACTGGAAGAAAATGAAGGAATTGTTGTGAGAAAGACAGAATCACCTAGGGCGAAAAGGAGTCTGGGGACTGAGCCCTGGAGCACCTCCAACATTTATAGAAGTGATATAGGTGACCTGTGGCTTGGGCTGGTGCGGTAGCAGGGGAGGTAACTGGAAGAGGTTGGATCTCAGGTTTATTTGGCAAGTGCAAAATCAACATAATCTGCTTATGGGTTTGTTGTGGCACATGATGTATAGAGTGAATCCAGGCTGGCTCCATGGTTTTTGGCATTAACCACTGCGAGGGTGGAATTGCTGAGAAGGGAAGATTTCTTTTCTTTCTTCTTTGAAGAAAGAGGGACAGTGAGAAAGAGAAAGCGAGAGGAACTATTTTTTAATTTAGTTTTTCATGTGGCCTTCATTGCTTCGAGATTTTGCTGTGTACGTGGCGCTGGGGTTTGAACTCGCAGACTCACACATGCAAGGCAAGCGCCGTAACCCCTGAGCCATCGCTCCAGATCCCTAAGCCATCTATTCTAAGGTGCTAATATTGAGTAGGTGGTTGGAAATGTGAGCCTGCAACTCAAAGAAGTGATCCAGGCTAGATATTTAACATTGAGGTTCTCAGCACAAAGGTAGCATTGTGAGAAAGGCAAGGATCTAAGGTGGAAAAAGCTTGGGCGCTGAGTCCTCCTGCCCAGCGTTTATAGCAGAGGGAAATAAGAGCAGCCAGATGGGAGTAGATAGCGAGGGAGGAGAAACAAGGGTAAGTGAAGAAAGTGTTCCCAGGAGGAGGACCTGTGCGGGCTGGGTCGAGAGGAATGGGGACTGAGAACTTCCCACTGGACTTGGCTAGATGGAGGTCACTGGGGACCTGACCAGAGTAGTGTAGTGGTGGGGGATGGGTGAAGAAGCCAGACTGATGGGGACCAAGAGGATTCAAAGAGAGGAATCTGAGACAGTGAACTTAACCCTTTGGAGGAATTTTGCTGCAAAGGAGAGTAAGAAGATAGTAGCTAAAAACAGGGATGTGAGGTCAAGAAAGTATTTTTTATTTTTTCAAGATGAGATGAATTCCAGTGGTCTGCACACTGATGGAAAGAATCCTTTGGAGAGAGGCAAGTGAAAGATGCAGGAGAAATGAAAATAATGTTCGGGGGCTACGGACGTGGACAGGTGAAAAGAAATAGAATCTATGGCACAAAACAGGAGAGTGGCCTTAAGTGAGGTCCCAGCTTATAGTTCTGAGAATCAAAAGGGGGAGGCAGGGTGACTGGACGCAATACAGGGAAGTTTGCAGATGCGGTGGTGGAGTGGCAGGCAAGGGTGTCTGTCCTCTACAGACGGACCACCTCTCTTTCCTCTGTGAAGTAGGAAGCAAGGAAGGTCAGCAACTGAAACACAGGACAAGGAATGGGGTATTAGAGATCTGAGCAGGGAGGAAAAGGCATGAACTAGTGACCCAGGAAAGGGAGGGATGATCTAGGAAGTTCCAGACCAGCCCCAAGTTCAGGGCCACAAATTCAACTGCAATGGTCAGCAGAGTTGTACCTTACTCTCCAGTGCAGGGACACAGTTTAAGCACAGGCAAAGGGGTGGATTTAAATGACTCAGAAACTAAAGAAAAGACCTAACACAGAGAGGAAGGACAGGGGTCAAGAGCAGATGTGGATAGACTAGGAAATTGGAAAGGCTTAATTAGATGGGGCACTTACTCTTTTGAGAAAGGAAGGAAAGAAAATTCATTAGTGACCTACTGCTGTGGGACAAAACCACCACCAACTTTGCAGCTTAAGACACATTTCTACCTCACAGTCTTCCTATGGTTCAGGAGTCTGCTCCACAGCCTCATGAGGTGGAAACCAAGGTGTCACCAGGGCTGGGGTCTCATCTGAGACCCAAATGGGGAAGAGCCACTTCTAAGCTCACATGCTTGTCACCTGAATCAGCCCCTCGTGGGTTTTCTGACTAAGGGTTTGAGTCCCTCCTGCAGTCTGCTCTCAGTTCCTGACAATGGAGATGCCTCTGTGTGTTGGTGTTTTAGCCTTGGACTGCTGTGACCAAAAGACTTGAGAAGAACAATGTAGAAGAGGAAAAGTTTATTTTGGCTTTTGGTCTCTTCAGAGGTTCCGTCCATGGTCAGCTGACTCCATGGCTCTGGACCTGAAGTGAGGCAGAACATCACGGCAGAAAGGTGGGGTAGAGGAAGGCAGCTCAGGACATGAGAGCCAGGAACCAGAGAGAGAGCTCTGCTCACCAGGGACAAAACAACCCGAAGTCATGCCCCCAGTGACCTACTTCCTCCAGCCACACCCTATCTGCCTACAGTTACAGTTACCACCCAGTCAACCCATATCTGGGGATCAATCCGTTGATTAGGTCATAACTTTCATAATCTAATCTTTCCACCTCTGGACATCCTTGTATTGTCTTACACTTCAGTTTTAGGGGGACACCTTATACTGACACCGTAACACAGGTAGGTCATTTCATCAAAGGAACAAAGAAGGAAATCAATAGTTTTCTAATAAGGGAACCACACGTGTATGTAATATAGTCACAAAAATAGCATTGTGTTAGTAAGTTTTCCATTATTGCAACAAATATCTGAGATAAATCAACTTACAAAGAGAAAAGGTTTATTTGGATCACTATTTTGGGGGGTTTCAGTCCATGGTTGGTTGGCCTATTGCTTTTGGGTCTGTGGAGAGGAAACACAGTATGGTGGAGCAAAAAAGCCATTCACTTCATGGCTGAGACACAAAGAAGAGTGGAAGAGACTGGGGTCCCAAGATTGATTCCCTTCTACTGCACGCATCCAATGACCTAAAACCTTTCACTAGATTTTGCCTCTTAAGGATTTCACCATCGTATCATAGACTGAAGACCAAATCTTTATGCACTGAGGGGACATTTAAGATCCAAACTATAGCAGACATTACCTTTGCTGTATCTGTTGTCAGAAGCAAGTCACAGTCCCCTCTCTCCCACACACACAACACACCAAGAGGAAGAGATTCCACAGAGGCACCAAGCCAGGAGGCAGGGTTAGTTGGATGCCATTTTGGAGTCTGTCTGCCACAAGAAGAAACTGATAAAATAACAAAGTCTGAGTAGAAAAAAGGGAAACTGAGGGAACAAAGCCCTGCAAATGTTCCCTGCCTAATTTAATGATCACAGAGAGTGAGTCACTCACCCCTTGAGAGGGGCGAGGACCCTGATGGAAGGGTGCCGGAGGAAATGTGCTGAGGAGGAGACCGCAGGGGAGGCAGGAGGTGTCCTGTGGCACTGAGAGCCCTCATGGGTTAGGAAGTGTGGGTTTGCTATGGAGCCAACTGGCAGGGAAATAATTTGCTCCAGTAGTTGACGGTGCCCCGACTTCAGTCAGAAAACTCACGATGGAGGGATTGGCCTGGGGGTGAGTGTGTTGAAAGGTCAGGGTCAAGAACATATTAAAAGGGTGTGTGGAAAAGCCAGAGTTCAGAGTCTCTGGTGCTAATAAAACAAAACAAAACAAAAGCCCAAGTGACTCAGGCATTTTTGTACTTCCTACGCCCACAGTCCTACCTCACCAAACAGTGTGAAGTTAAGTGTGAGTGTTCCAGGTCTGCCTGGCTCTGTGAAGGACAGCAATCTGTCACGCTGCAGTCAGGTTCTGGCAGAGTTTCTGGACACTCTTCTCTGGGGACATTACAAAACAGAAGCTCTTTCTGTGAGGCCAGAAGCCACCTGAGAGCTTCAAGGTGTCCTACCTCTGAGTGCTTCCTGGTGCCTCTGGCTCCCGGCAGCCAGTGCCGAGGTACTGAGGCCTCCCTGACCCTCATCATCCACAGCAGTCACCGTGCGCCTCAGGCCCCTCCAGACACAGCTAAGGGTGAGCTGCTGACCCCGTCAGGACACTGACCTAGAGTTCACAACTGCTCAAGGAAGTCAAGGAAGTTGTCTGTCTGTAGGCAGACAACACTGAATTCATTTGTTAAGAAATATGATTCTCACCTTCTAGGATTAACTGTTGACTTGCGCGTGACCATGCTGCCGTTTTGGTCTTGTTCTTGTGTTGGGGAATAGCGCTAGACCAGCAGAAGAGAACTGCCCAACGGCCTTTGAAGACAATCCTGTCCGGCCTCCTTGCTTTGAGCAAGAATGGGACTTAAAAATAATCATCCAATGTGGGAAGATTTCAGAGGACATAAGCCCATGACTGCAAGGAACTCTGACAAGTGAGAAGTATTTAAGCTTAGCATCAAAATAAATGTTTCTTGCTTTAGAAATTTCATAAAGAAAGCATCATTATTTCCCACATGAATAGAGCTATGTCACATTGCATTCATCTTGATACCCCGCGCACCATCCCACTGTGAGCCCATAATACTTGTTCGATGAGCATTTGTTGAACTGAAATGAGCTGATCTAAGGGTGAGTGAGGCATTAGCAAATCTGAGTCATCCCTGAATGATGTCAAATAAGTGAAAATTAGAAGAAATCCAGGTGCTTCTAATAGGAGACCAAATATTATCATAGGGGAGACTGGCTCCTATGTGGATTCCATACAGTCTTCCTATATAAGACATTGCTTTTTAACACAGCATCAGGAGCTATTTTTAAGATAACTCTTTGGGTTGAAATGTTTTAAATGCACACAAATATAGAGAAGAAAATTGCAATTACTCATATTCCTACCATGTAGAATTAAGTTCTATTAACATTTTGGCACATTTGCTTCCAGCCTTTTTAGTCAGTATTCTGATTTTATTTTTTTTAAAGAGAGAGAGAATTAATTTTATTTAGTTTTTCATGTGGCTTCTGTTGCTCCGACACTTAATTGTGTTTGTGGTGCTGGGGTTTGAACCCATATCCTCATGCCTGCCAGGCAAGCACCGTAACCACTGAGCAACCTCTCCAGCCCCAGCATTCTGATTTTAAAACCTACTGTTGTGCAATTATGTGCTGAAAAATGTGGTGTGTCCGTGCTTGTGAGAACGTGTGTGTACATACTATGAACTCTCAAATACATGTTCACATGCTTGTGATTTGCTGCTTACCCGTCATCAGGGTTTCTGTGCTGCTTGAAGGTGCTATGTTACAAACTGTTGGGGTAATAATAACAGAGCGAAGCCATGATTTTACATGTTAATGTACAGATGCGCTACTAAAGAATACATTTTCAAAGCATGAAAATTGTAAGTAATGCATAGACCCAGTAGAAAAAAATTCTAACATGACCCTCAGGCCTTCAGTCTTTCAGTTTTTCTCTCTAGAGACAACTAGCATTGCTAGTTCCCGCAATGTTTCCAGAAATATTATTTGCATATACAAACACATATTTTCTATTCTGCCTACACAGATGGTAGCATATGATATATACGGTTTTGTCCTTAAGCCGAGGGTTTGGAAAATTTTTGAAAGTGCTTCTTAACAGCAAGCTCAAAGTGTACAGATCCATAATTAAGGCCTTTCTTTTTTCCACGTCTCAGATAATTAACTCAGGATGATCGACCAATGTCCACCTCTGGATGAACAGGTTCCTTCAAATCAGATCCCCATGTCACTGCTAGACAGTTTGTTCTTACTCACTGTAGTTGAACTTAGTTTAAAAATCCACAAGATAACTCTTTAAATTTTGGGTTGCTAAAGTAAAATCCTGCAGAACACAACAAAACCAAGCAAAGGGAAATTTGGGGCTCTGCTTAAAATACAGCTGGGCAAGCCCACATTTAGTTGCTGGAATAACAACCAGCTGGGAGGGCTAAATTTAGCCTGGAGCCTTAAATATGGTCAGTTCTGATGTCCGCAACCTCCACTCGAGGAACTCTGCCCTGGCTCCCAAGTTGGTAGACAAGAAAACGAAAATGTTTGCCTGAAATGCTGACTTTGTGAAAACAGCCTAGTCAGTGTGGTGTGATTTAATACGCAGTAAAAGGTTTGATTTACAGCAATCAATAGGCAAACATTATGATTTGTTGTTAGGGGAATGCAGAATCTAGGGACTGGGATGATGGCAAACCACTGTTCAAATACAATCTTATTAGAAAAC
>PVKS010046591.1:0-13217 GCA_004027875.1 Aplodontia rufa
CTTATTTACAGAAAAAAAAAAAAAAACAAAACAGGAGGAAGCTTGCAGAGCAGTGCAGATGTATAGGATGTAAAGCATTTGATACTGGACTAAATGGAAAGATCCTAGGGCCCCGTGTCAGATGGAAATGCAGAGCCACAGCCATGGACATGGCCAGGCTGCAGGGGTGGAAAGCGAGGTGGAGCCCCCAGCTGTTCCCGTGCTAGGGAGAGGAGGGACATAGCTTCCCCTGCCCTGGGCTTCAGGAGGCCTTCCTCAACGGGACTGTGCCTAGAGGAGTTGAGCAGTGTGCAAGGCCACCTCCAGGACAGACCACGCATGCTGAGAGCTCAGTAAGAGAAGTCGGTGCGCAGCCTCACTGCAGGGCGGGTGATTAGTAATTAGTGGATTTTGTTGGGTTTGCTTTAGTATTTGCAAAGCTAATTACTCAATTAGGAATTCATTGTTACAAAAATATGGTTCAAGTTTGACACCTGGGCTTTCCCAGGGAACATTTTTAAGGATAAATACCTGTAAGGTAAACATACTTTTGTTTTTAAATAAAGATTAATTGCAACAGTCAGTGCAGAAGGGTGAGTGTTGCGATTAGAAAGCAAGCAGGGCCCAAAGTTCGTTAGTTGGTCATGCTTCTGTTCGGGGCCAGGCAGCTCCTGGCTGCTCGTCCTTTCCCCCTCACCTTTTAACTGTCACATAAAGACAGGGAGTGAAAGAGGTGGTGGCAAGTGCTGGGTCCAGCTGTCCCTTCAGTGCAGTTAGACGTGCTCCTGATAGCTCAGCTGACCACGGTTTCGTTTTGAGTTGGGGTGATGCTAACCTTTTTTTTTTGAAACTGGGGCTTGAACATGGGCTCACTTAACCACTTTGCCACATCCATAGCCCGTTTTTTAATTTTTTGAGACCAGGTCTTGCTAAGTTGCTTAGGGCCTCACTAAGTTGATGAGGCTGCCTTTGAAGCTGAGATCCTCTCGCCTCAGCCTCCTGCGCCTCTGGGATTGCACCCGGCCATCTCTAACCTTTTTGACTTCTGTGCTGTTTCCCTGGAGTGAACAGCTCTCTCTCTCTTCCCTCTCTCTTGGCCTTCTGTGGCAGCAATGTCCGTGGATTCGCGTGCCACTGCGTGTCCAGTCTAGGAATCCCCGCATCAGCAGCTCTTGAGGGCCTGCTGGTCAACGCTGCCCGCACACACGCTGTGAACAAGAGCCTTTGGAAAGAGCACGGGAATGCGTTTGCCCAGCTCCGCAGTTGCTCTGAGGCAGAGGGTGTGCGCCTTGTCCTGTGGAGCCTCCCGTGATGACAAAGCTCCATATCTGCACCATCTACCACAGGAGCCTCGTGTGGCCACGAGAGTGCCTGAGGTGTGGCCGGCACAGCTAGCTGAAATGCTTACCTCAATTAAAAGTCGCTGAGTTGCTCGAGCCACTTTATATTCAAACCTCTTTTTACTGAAGCATCTGTAAGCCCCGTTGTCAAGGTGTGATTGGCTCAGCAGGCCATACTCACTGTAGCAAGTCGACGAGTTTGGAGCTAAGAACGCACGCGTGCAGCCACCAGTGCGGACAGCGCTGCGCTCGTATCCGTCCGAGCCGCCTCCACTGCCTGCTGCTGCTGTTATTCGTTTGTGATAAACACACTTGTCACGGGGTCTACCTGCTTAGTGAACGATGAGGTGCGTGGCACGGTACTGTCACCATGGGCAAAGGCAGCAGCTGCACGGGCGGGGACGATTCAGCAGCAGCAGCAGCACAACAGCCGACTCGCGCATGGGCCTGGGGTCTTGGCGCTGTAGAACCTACACGCCTGACACTCATCTGTACATTTTCCATGGTCACGAAATTCTGTAATCGTTCCGAAAATTGGTGGATCCTCAGAAACAGAAGCCAAGGCGTGCATTTGAGACAGGAGGGACTTCATAGAGGTGTTGAGTGAAGACAAAGGGGGGCCAAGAAGACCAGGCTGAAAACAGTGCATGGGAAGCACGGTGCCATCTCTAGTGCTGGGGTTCCTGAAGAGAACAGGCGACATGATCACCAGGGACCTGGGCCACCAAGGAGGGTGGGGGCATGGACTCAGGTCACGTGGGGAGCAGGGACTCTTCAGGCTTGCAGAGGCTGGGAGGTCTGAAGCTGGAGGTTGCTGCCATTGTCTCCTTTGACCTGTGGAGAGCTGAGACCCCAGCTGAAGAGGGGAAATGCTCCCCGTTTCCTTCTCCTGACCTGGAGCCCCTGTCCGTGCCTCCAGTTGAAAGAAGCTAACTTGATGGCACATATCACTGTATAGTCTGATCTAATCAGAACCAAATCAGAAACCTAATCAGAATATAATCAGGCTAAGGGGTTTGGAAAGTATCCTCCGGGGGCTCACTGTTCTCACATCGCAGCGTGAAGAATGGGCAGGGGGCGGGGAAGAGACCGTCACCTGCGTGGATTTCTGACACAGTTCTGTTAGGCTTCCCCATGTGCGTGGATCAATGATATCATCCCTTTCCAAGCTCAGTAGCATGGCAGGTGGCATCTTCCAGGATGGTCTGCATCTCAACCAAATCTCGACTCGCTGTCAGTTCCACAGCCACTTCTTCATTTTTGGAGATGCATGGGGGAGCGCGTGTCCCAACCCCACCCACCCACCGAGAGGGAGGAAAGAACAGGCTCGACTCTTCCTTCTGCCTGACGCTCAGGCCAGGCGTGTAGGGCTCTCCCTCTCTCTCTCTCTCTCTCTCTCAAGAAAGAGGGACAGTGATAGAGAAGGAGGGAGGGAGAGAGAGAGATTCAATTTTTATTTAGTTTTTTCATGTGGCTTTTGTTGCTCTGACACTTCGTCTTGTGCGTGGTGCTGGGTTTTGAACCTGTGTATTCGCGTATGCCAGGCAAGCGCATAACTGCTGAGCCACCGCTCCAGCCCAGGGTATATCTCTTTATTAAGATTTGAATTATTCAGGACAGTTGATGTGTGTCTCCTGGCTGAAGAGTTCTTGCATGGAGGAGGAGCTGAGGGAGTTGGACGGGAGCAACGCAAGCTGGGAATGCGGCTGTCCTGCTCACGCAGCTGTCCCGCTCACATGGCTGTCCTGCTCACACGGCTGTCCCACTCATGCAGCTATACTTAGGGGAACAAGAGCGCACCTGCCTTCTCTGCAAGAATCCGTGAAGGGAGCATGAAGCGCAGGGTGCTGGGAGACAGACTGGGAAGCTCACAGCACTCTTCATTCTTGCATCTTGCAATTGATAACAATGAAGAAAAGAATGCAACCTAAATTTCTTGTAGCAAACCTCAGAGCCGTGCTCCATGATTGAGACCCGAGGGTGATCTCCTGCTCCCGCGACGGCCGCATGCTCCTCAGGAAGGACGCTGGGCACGGTGGGCCGAGGGTCTTAGGCTCGAGCTGCTGGTTGACCCTGCATTCTCTCTGAAGAGCTGGGAGGCAGGGCAGCGTATCAGGCCACCCTGGCATGTTCCTGTACCTGCCGTGAGGCTCTCAGGAGCTGTGGGCTTGCTAGGCGTGCTTGCTGGGGTTTCTGTGCATCATTTTGCACGTTGAGTCTCTCCATCTCGGGCTTCTCTGAAGCATCTCTGCCTCCCTCCACTGCTCCTTGGCAAAAACCTCACCTCTGTCACCAGCGCACCAGGTGCCTTCCAGTCCCATTTTCAGCCCATTGCTTACTTGCAGGCATGCTGTGAACAGGAGGGAGGCTGTAGCTGTTGCCCAGCAGAGAAGGACACTGATGGTGACTCGCAGGGGTCTCCTGCAGACTCCAGCAGCAGGTTGCCTGAACGCACCCTTTGCGACGACTAGAAACTTGTCTTTACTTCTGCATTTCAGCCATCTCGCCATGTGACGGGAAGGTGGCTTGGGGTTGCTGGATCTGGCTCACGTGACCCTTACACTGTTGTCCTCCTGCCTCAGTGCTGCCCCCGCTCATCTCCCTGCAGATGAGGACCCAGAAGGGCAGCTGCAGGAAGTGCAGGGGCATCCTTCCTTTCTTCGTGCCCTCACCTGCCACGTGAAAATGTGTCAAGTTGTGTTCAGGAACCATTGAGTTCTGCGGGTGCCACCGCGACCGGGCACACAGCAGGGCAGCCACCCTGGTAAGGCTTCTTCCTCACTCGTGGCCTTGGTCCCTGGAGCCTGCATGCAGCCTCTGTGGGATGAGATCCAGGTCCTCAGTTCGTAAGGAGACAGGTGTCCGCTCTGGGCCAGGTGTTAGAGCCCAGCAGTGCCTCTTAGTCTTGGATGTGAGCTGGTGAACAGGAAGTCCTTCTGCACCTGAGACCCATTTCCCCCATGAGATTTAATTTGTAGAAATGAATGCATTTAACTTCCAGGAGTTGCATGTTTGCATTTCCTAGTTGAAGTCCGTCTGTCAGAGCCATCTCTGTGATGCCCCAGCCAGGCCATTAGCAAAGCGTATTCTGTAATAAACATCAGCGAGCTCAGTCTCGCGCTCCTTTATGACTCCACCAGCTGTCTTAGCGATCCGTTTCTAGGCATCCTGCTAGCAAAAGTTAAAGGCCAAATGTGAGGTCTCTGCAGCAGAGAGACTGTTTATCAAGTTCAGCTGCCCCTTGTCTTCCTAATGTCTCTCCCAGAGACAAGTCGGGGGATGGCTGTCCTCAGCAATGTTGTCACCTGGGTTTCTGATGGCCCCTGTTTTGGGGAGGCTCCTCCTTTTGGGCTGTGCCCACTCTCCAGGAAGAGCCCCAGGCCCTGGACTCAGCTGTCGCTGGGCATAGCTCGGGGCTCTCAGGTGGGAGCAGAGGAGGTGGGTCTTCAGCTTTGAGGACCTCTGTGTATAACGGGGAGAACAGAGAGAAGTTAAAGTGACCAGAAGTTTGCCATTGAAGGTTGACAGGTGGCAAAGGGTCAGTAAGGCTGGGAAGAACAGGATCCTTTACTTCCTGCTGCCATGAAGCCAACCTCAGCTCCTGGGCCCCCCCGGCCCAGCCCTGTACCAGAACCCTGTGCTCCTGCCCCTTGGGGTCACTCTGCATGCCCTGAAGTGGCCGTGGGCATTCACAGCCCCACTCCTTCCTCCACTGGCCCATGATCCCCTGCAGCCTGAGATGCCCACTCCTGTCTCTGTGTGTCTTTCTCCCAGGGGCGGCTTATCCACAACTTAGGCTCAGAGCCCATCTCCTCTTCACAGCTACACCAGCCCCTCGGCCTCAGGAGTGTCGTTTTGTCCACCTCTCTGGCTTCATGGTGCACTGCTTTGTAGTTCTTTGTTTATGCTAACAGATGATGAACTCTTCAAAGGGGGGACTTCTGACGTTTGTATTTTTAGACCCTGAGAGCCAAGCCTGGTGGGTTGGGGTGAACGTTGGCCCCCAAAAGGATATGCACATCCTGACCCCATTACCTGTGATCATGATCTTGTTTGGAAAGGGACTGAGGTCTTTGCAGATGTGATTGGATTGAGGGTCTCAAGATAGGATCATCCTGGGTTGTGCAAGTGCGCCCTAAATCAGATGCTGAGTGGGAAGAGGAAAGGACAGATGCAGAGGGGAGAGCCACATGAGGTTGCAGGCCGGGCCTGGAGCTGTGCCATCACATGTGGCATGCCGTATGCCAAGGAACACCTGGGGCTGCTGGCAGCTGGAGGCGATGCCCCCGTCCCATCAGAGGGTGCCCTTGCCCTGTTTACGGCCTCTGACCCACAGAACGCTGAGATTGTAGATTTAGGACCTGAGTCATCAGATCTGTGGCAAACCTTGGATCTTCAGGGAGTCGATTCCAAGTCCACAGATGCTCACGGCCCGTGATTGAAGTGGTACAGGGTTTGCTTGGAACCTGGGCGTATCCTCCCGAACACAGTGGATCTTCTCTGGACGACACCTGAGGTCTGGCATGCTAAGTGCTGGGGAGTAGTTGTTACTCTGTTGCTCAGGGAGCAACGAGTTCATGTTCCGCACGGGTGTGGTTGATCTGCAGGTGTGGAGCCCATAGACAGGAGGTTGGCCTCCTGACGCGACCGGCACAAAGTCACACTCTGCTGAGAACTGGGTGGGCATTGGCGGTTTTGTACTTAGTGCTTAGAGACATTGCAGAGGAGAGAGTGCTCCGGTATCTTCTACGCCAAACACATTTTCTGAGTGCACTTGGCACCCTAGGAAGCAGTGCTCATGGACGCTCTTTGGAGCCTCAGGCTCGTCCACCAGGGCAAAGGGCCTCGTGGGCCTTGGCTTACAAGGCAGCAGCACGTGGGCACAGTGCAGTTCCCTGCTCCTGGTTCTCAGTAGGGATGAGGGGACCAGGAACTCCACTCCATGCTTCCTCAAGCTGACAGCACACAGCAGATCGTGGGCACAAGTGCACAAACATGTCACCAATTAACCTAATAAAACTGATTTAAAAGCCTTTAAGCTGTGGATGAGTTCAGTGGCTGTGAAAGATGTTTCTGGACCCTTGAAGTGATGAAATGAGTGATCAGTCACCCTTATCCACCTCCTTTTTGGGTAATGTGTGGCGGGAACAGCTTCTCCCCTGTCGAATTAACCTTCCTGCAGAAGAAAGGGTCTCCACCGCCTTCCCTTCCTCTGGGCTCCGGAGCTGCAGCTGGAACTCCTCTCCTGCCCAGTCTAGCACCGGGGAGGAGAGGGCAGCTCAGCACCGGCTGCCGTTTCTACTGCGCCCTCCGTGTGCAGGAGGTGTACCTGGCGGCTCAGCTCTGCAGAGTACCCCTTGAATTCTGAAAATGAAGAAGTGCTTACTGAGAAAACTCCAAGCCGCTGAGAGCGACCTTACTTAGGGTCCCTCATCTCACTTCCTTCCTTTGGAGAGCTTGGTCCGTGGCACACAGACCCTTTCCTTCATGCATTTACAAATGTACGCGTGTGTGCAGGTAGGTGCGTCCCTAAAAGCATACGGTGCCCTCATCGCAGATTCAGATACTATTGTGGCAGCTGTCGTGAAGCAAATGTGGAGTGACCAGTGGTGTCGTGCCACTGGCTTTCTTCAGTCAGTAAATGCATCCCGGCTGCACGTCCGTGTCATTCTTCCTGCTGGGGTTGACTGTGTTCTGTTCCTCCAGGGAACACACGTTTCTTGAGCACCTGCTGTGCGCCAGCAGAATGGCAGGTGCAGGGCTTGCAGGCAAAAGTTCGTTTCTGCAGCATTTTAATCAGGACCCGAGGTGGACATGGGTTTTATTTCTACTCCAAAAACGTAAACATGAAAAGCCTTCTGTGCGTATTTCATCTCATGGGTGTATTTCTGGGCTACCTTTCTAGAAGCAGAAGCAGTGTTCCATGCAATTCACAAACCAGAACAGGAGGCCGGAGTCAGGAGCTACTCTCTTATTTGGCACAAGACTGGGTGGCTATCGATGGTGACAGCTGCGTTAGATCCTCTGCTCTCTGCTTTGAATCAGTGGCCATTGCTCGCTATCTGCAGGAAGTGCTTCTGGGTCACTTGCGGTGCCTGACTTAGGCCCACACGCCTCTTCACTAGTGTGGGTTTAGTGTTGCGCTCAGCACATGCAAAAGTCACACCTTGCCTTCTGGAAGTCTCTGGACATTTTTAGAAACTATTTTCCATGCACAGTTGATTGAATTCCTGGTTGTGGAACCTGTGGGTGCAGACGCTGTTGGAGGGCTGCCTGTCTCAGATTCTCTAAGGCGTAGCAAAGAGTGAGCTAAGGTAGCAGTGACCTCTCACGTCCCTGTCCCCACCCAAGTGTCCTCTGTCAGCCCACTGTACCTGTGCCGTGCAGTCACTCTGCCCTTCTCTTCCAACCCTGGGTAATAGGAAAGCCCTGAGCTGTGGCAGGGGCGCCTTCCCTGAGCGTTTGCTGAGAGCCCAAGGTGACCGCGCTGCAGGCCCAAATGAGGGAGATGGGGGCAGCCTGAAGGTGGAGACCAGCATTTGGTTTCCCGCGGTCACTTCATTCGGAATGAGCAGAGCAGTCCTAGAGTGAGGAAGCTGTCCCCATCAGGCCCATCCAGTCATTCATTACTGGGGAACCCACGCGTGCTCATGCTAAGAGGGACCTGTGTTGAACCCAGGTGGCGACCCACGGGGGATAGAGCACAAGCACATTGGAGCATTGGTGAGGGCCCGAGCTGGGAGACACGGCTTGTCCTCACAGTGGACCATCCTGCCCCAGCCCTGGGGGACAACACTGCTTGCCCTCACCGTGGACTGTCCTGCCCCAGCCCTAGGGGACAATACTGCTTGTCCTCACCGTGGACGGGGGGATGCTGCTTGCCCTCACCATGGGCCATCCTGAACCAGCCCTGGGGACGTCGCTGTCTCCAGTAAAGGTTCCTGATCACCTTGAGAAGGCACCTGGACTGGAGCTGGGGCAGGGTGCAGAGACCACATTTTACTTTCCTTGCCCTTTCAAGATTTAAAATATACAGCAGGTGTTTGTCACGCAGATTTACCAAGGCTCCTTCTGCCAATGTTAGTGAATCCAGAGCCTCGTCAGATTTAAGACTCCATCCAGAAGATGTGCCGAGTCCCAGGAACTTAGGAATTTAAGCCATCAGGCTTTGGAGATGAAGCCTGTCTGGTCTGAGAGTTTCTCAGGGAGGCCATGCCTGGGCTTGGCCTCTCCTGCAGCCCATGTGTACAAGGTGTGGTCCCCAGCTGGTGGGGACACTGGGAGATACCTTCAGGAGGTGGAGCCAAGTGGAAGGAACTTGGGTCATCGGGGATGTTGGGAAGGGGACAGTGACCCTGGCTCCTTTCTCCCTTCCTCCCTGCTTCCCGGTCACCATGAGGTGAACCGGCTGCCTCTGCCAGCTGCTCATGAGCCAGAATCCCTGCCACTGTGAGCCAAACTAAACCCTTCCTCTTTTTAAGTTGATCACCACAGGTGCCCTGTCACAGTAGTTGAAAGTTGTCATTCTTTTTGAAAGAGAGCCCACACTTCCAAAGAATTCCATTTTTCCTTGTTGTTTGGTCAGAGTTTTAGTTACCGATGGTTGAATTATGGTTTCAACCCAGGGTTGAGAATGCGTTCCTGATCCTGTGCCCTGCCTATGAAGTGGACCCTGACCTAGGCTCCTGTCCCATCATTTAACTCTGGGAAATGGAGGAAGCCCAGGAAAATGCCATGTCCCCTCTGCCCACGGTGGTGTGGTGCAGAGTTGTGAGGGCTGCAGCTCCCCGTTTTGGAAGCCAGGCCGGCTGCTCTTGCGTCCTTTATAACAGCACATTCACGCAGACGGAGGGCGCTCCCCAAAGCCGAGAAAGCAGAGTCGCTCTGACTGGACCGTAGATGACTTCACACATGGGGAACCTGTTAACCTCTAGAAGGTTCCTCCGTTGGCTTCACGGTTGGCATCTCGCTTTCCTTAGGTGAACTTCCTTCCAGTGGGGATGCTTCTGAGTTCTAAAGAGTCCCCCAGATTTTCAGCTTCATCCAGATGCGCACTGTGACTTTGTGAAAGTCCCTTCGGTCTCCAAGCTGCAGTGTCTGCACCCGCGCGATGGCTGGTTTAGTACCGGTACCACGTCACGTGGAGTGTTCAGGGATCAGGCGAATGGGATTAATTAACCTCGGAAGCTTGCTTCCGAATCTCGAGGCTCCATTTGAATATGGGCATTGAGTGATTTCCCAACGCTGGGAGGCAGCGCCCAGCCCTCCTCTCCTGCACCCTCACTCACATTCCTGTCTCCCTACGTGCACAAGCCGGTTTCACAGGGCCTCTCCCTGGCTCCCTGTTTCTCCCGTCAGCCACTTGTAATCTGATTTGCCATCTGTGCCTTAAACTCCGAAGACCGTGTCTTTCACATCCAGAGGTTTTCTTTGGTCATTTTTCACTTCTACCTGTTACAAAAAGCAGTCAGAATAAATATGCATGTAGAGTCGGGTCTCCTCCTGCAGCCAGATGGTGGGACAGTGCCCGCTGCGAGGTGTGACAAGGTACTCATTAGATGTGAACTTGTATCAGGCAGCGGTAATGGATGGTGAGCGAGGGCTGATTTTAGATCATGGGTCGCGGTGATCAGCTTAATACATCCTAAAATTGAGGCACGCTGTGACGTTTAGGGAGAAGCGCGAAGGTGCACAGCGGCTGCCTTCGTCCTCGTGTCCCCAGGTGTGTGCTCCAGTGTTGGCGCACTCACTCCGGATCTGTACGCGAGAGTCACGTTGGTTCTGACCCACCACATTTGCTCCCTCAGGTCCGTGTTCGTGAGTCTGGACTCTGGACTGGGCTGATGCAGGCCTAGCTGGTTCCTGGCTCTGGGTTGGGTGTGTGGCATTTTGTTTTGCTAGCCACCCCTAGGGCTCACCAGTGGGACTGCTGCTCACTGCATTTCTAGGCCTGGTGTTTCCTGAGCACACAGCTGATGTAGATTGAAACGTGAAGCCGTCTTAGGGGAGCCATGCTGAATTCTCAGGGGATGCTTCGTCTGGCTAGAGCCTGACAGGAGCCAGGTCAGGAGCTTCCTTGTGATGCAGGCCTAGAGCCCGTGTGATCACCGTGACAGGGAGATCCAAGTTTGTGCCCTCCTGGGGTCTTGGAACCAGGGTTCCCAATTCTCAAAGGCAGGTGCTATCCCTCTCCTGAAATGACTGCTGTGACACCCCCGCCTCGCCCCACCGTGGGGGAAGAGTGCAGACCCGGGAGTGGCTCCTGATTCCCCATCTGGAGGTGATGACTCAGACCAGAAAGCCCCAATGAGGTCTCGCAGGATGGGGCTAATCCTTACTTCCTTTGGAGGCCGTTAGCCTCTTCCGAGACCCTCTCATGCTTCCCCTTGGGTACATTCGGGCAAATTTGCCAGGCTTTAAGTAATAGATTTCATCTTAGTCTTGTTCCCCTAGCCTTCGGCCCGCAGCAGGCCAAAACCTAAGCTGAGAGAGAGGGGCTGTCTCTTGTTTTCTCATTCATAATGCAAGCAATTTTCTACCGATAAAGGAAACACAATAAAAATGATCTCACAGAACCTTCCTTTCTGTCCCCAGTCTTTCCTAAACAATAGCTTATTAGCCCCATGCGGGAGGGGCTGACGCTAACTGCTTTCCCACTTCTCAAACAGAGACATGCACAGTGCTTTCTTAAGGTGCTTCACTTCGAGGGCTGATGTTCTGTGAGTGGATTTAGCTGGAGCGGCATGGAAGAGCTGAGGTTGATGGAGACCCCGAGTTTGTTTTCATAAGTGGCTGCGAAGCATTCCTATCTTGCTGTGCCCCCATGACAATGACAGCCACCTTTTCTTGTGACTCTCTGAGCTACATAGGGTTGGCTGTGAGTCATGCAGCCCTTTCTGTCTCTGTGGGGAGGAGGAGACTGCTGATCTGGGTTCTGCGTCACCTTCCCCGTGGGCCCTCGCCCACCACTTCCTGCTGCCTCCTGCCCAGGTTGCCACAGCTCAGACAGGAAGGGCCCGAGGAGCCGGCTGGAGTGCCGCTGCGTGTGTCAGGGTGCAGCCAGGGAGGAGGCAGCATGACAGGCCTGCCCCCCTGTACACACAGAGGCCTTCCCGGAGGAGGTGTGCGCACGCACCCGTGAAAGCCTCACCAGCCAAGACAGCCACAGGTGTCCTCGGGATGCTTTGGTGTTGTTGGTTGGTGGTGTGTTTTGTGGTGAGAAAACTTAACCCAAGAACAAAGAGAGGTGCTTATACCTGGGCCCTGGGACAGCTTCAGGGAATGGGTATTTCTGACCCGTGGCTCCTGGTGCCTACACTGGCTGTGAAGCAGTGTGCTTTGCCCTGAGCACCGGCTTCTGCTGCAGGACAGGAATTGTGCCACATGCCAGGCAGATGGTGCTGATCGCCCCCCATCAGGACCCCAGTGCTGAGTCTCTGTTGTCCAGGACCCCTGCTGGTCAGTTAGATCTTCCTAGACTGCACTGGAAGAGGACCCTGAAAGCTGCTGGCACTGCTCCCTCCCTTGGCCTGTTGTCCTTCATACCCATTTGCTGTCCTGGCCATGAGCTGTGATCCAGCCCAACACATATTTCACTAGATGTGAAGTCTAGGAACCATTGTCACCTGATACCCAAGAGGGATTGGTTCCAGGACCTTCACAGACGTCAAAATATGCAGGTGACCAAGTCCCTTTGTAAAACAGCCCATTGTGTGTCATCCGGGCACTTCCTCCGTATACTTGAAACCATCTCGCTTGCTTATGATGTGGAATACAATGTAAATGCTACGTAAATAGATAAGAAAAAGTGGCTTATATATGCCTCACACGCAGTTTTCAAAAACACTTTGTGTCCGTGGTTGTTGAAGCTGCCGAGGTAGAGATGGTGCTGGCCCTGCGCTCCCTAAGCTCTTCCGTGGTGCACGGGGCCCAGCGTGCAGCTGTGATTCACAGCAGGGCTAGAGTTTCAAAGAAGGGGGCACCAGGATGAAGATGGTGGGGTACGGGGGAGGAGCTGGGCAGATCCACACTCCCGGGCACAGGGGGCTGGACTCTTGAGATCACAGGAGTGGGCAGGAAGAACCTGATTGAAGGAGCCCAGAGCCAGGGAGGTCCGCAGCTCTTGGGCTCTGTCCTCCATGGGCCCAAGGCCAGGACCCACCGCAGTGAGAAAGGTTGACTGAGTGACGAGGAAGCTCAGGTGGGAAGAGCTGCACGGCTCTGGGTGACAGCGTGGCTTGCAGTCCCGGCCCCACCACTGACCACGTTTCTTGCTGGGAAGATGATGCATCTCCTCTGTGCCGCAGCTTCTATTTCTTTAAAGAGCCAGCGTGAATAGTGTCTGCTCATAGGCTGCTGGGAGGAGATCTGAGCTCATTCAGCCGCTATAAAAACTGCCGTGAACCCGTGACTCACAAGCGGCAGAAGAGAAGTTCTCACAGTTCTACAGGAGGGGAGGGCAAGATCCAGGTCCCCGCTGGCTTCAGCTTGGCCTCCTCTGTTTATGAGGCATCTTCCAGCAGTGCCTCGCATGATGGGAAGGTGGGAGAGCCCCCTCGGCCTCCTACAGCAGCTCTGACCCCATCTTCCCCAAAGGTCACTGCCAAAGCCCTTGCACTGGGGACTAGGCTTCCCGGGTCAGTTCCGGGGGGACGCAAGCACTCCAAACAGAGCAGAGGATTGAGTGAAAAGAGGTAAAATGCTTTGAACAACGCCTCAGAACCTTCCAGGTACGCTGCCAACGTTAGCTACCAGGACGGTGCTGGCAAAGCAGCCCGTCTGGCCCAGAATAACCCTTCCCACACCAAGCCAGGCGGCGGAGGGGCGCTGGTGCTGGAGGGCGGTGAGGAGGTGAGGAGGTGAGGGGGTGAGGGGGTGGGCAGGTGAGGAGGTGAGGTG
>PVKS010046592.1:0-13218 GCA_004027875.1 Aplodontia rufa
ATGCCATCTTCGCATGTAGAACACCAATGCCTACTGAGTAAAACGAGTAATCAGTCTTGATAATATCAACTGCAGTCACAAATCCAATTATCTTTTAAATAATGTGACGAATTCTGAAATGTGACTTGTAAAATGGAATTTTTTTCCCATTTTTTGTTTTTTTCTTAGCTCACCTCATTTATTAGCATGGTAGGATATCTATGCCATGTGCTCATGAATCAATAAGACTGCAATAAGAAATCTGAACGTTATATATGCTGATATCAGAAAGATGTATATATGTTATTGAGCAAGAGGAAACCACTGTAATTTTGTAACAGGAAATTAGAAAAGCTGCTTTTGTCAAAAGCAATGACTCTAGCCTGCTGATGCTCAATGGGTAACTAAAAGTAGATGCAGTTGGGCATCTCCACCATCATTTGTTTCTGTGTCCTTTAAATCTTAAGCTTTGGGTCAGGTTCCCACTCATCTCTGCATGTGGGCATGCTAAACATTTTAGGAGTATTCATCTAAGAACTGATAATACACAGGTAGAAATAAAATTTGAATACTAGTTATTCCATATTTAAAATCCGGGAGAAAGCAAATAGTATAATAACATGGTCAAACTCTTAAGAACAGAGCTTTTTATTTTCTGTTCTGATTTCTTTTTATTTTTAATTATATACTTTAATAAAAGAATAAAAACAGGCATTTTATTGTCACATGATTTAAAAAAAACCTTTGACAAGGAAGAATAAGTATCATAACAAACTTTACCTGAATAACATCATATTATTCTTTGAGCAAATAAAAATCAACAAAATGTACAGCGGTCTCTGGAAAAACAGCATTGCTCAGCAAACAATAAATAATAAAACTTAAAGGGGAAAAAGGATACACAAAAAGACTAGGAATGATTGTATAATAGCTTAATAATTTAAGAAAAATTTTTAAATCACATGAAATATTTAACAAATGTTAAAAATATACAGTGTAGCAAATATAATCAAGCTCACAAATATATTTTTGAATTATAATCCTTAAAGTAATAAATAAAGAATTATTAAGAACAGTGGTTATTCTGCTGGAGAATATACCTCATGATAGATCAAAATGACTAAGGTCTCAGTGTTGTCTTATGTGTCTTTTTTTTTTTTTTCAAGAGAGAGAGGCAGTGAGAGAGAAAGAGGATAAGAAAAAGAGAAGTGAGAGAGAGAAAGAGAGAAACAGTTTTTATTTTTTAGCTCCTAGACTTCCTTGTATACGTGGTGCTGGGGTTTGAACTCGAGTACTCCTGCATGCCAGGCAAGCACCGCAACCACCAAGCCACCACTCCAGCCCCTGTGTCTGTTTTCAATAATGGTAGTAGAACTTCAGAGCAGGGCAACTTAATAGAAAAATTAATAAAATGAATACTTTTAATATTTTAGTGGAGGAATTATAATATAAACAATTTGAATTTGTAAAAACAATAGCAGATTATTACATTTTATAATATTTTGTTAGAGAAGCAAACACTTTTTTTTTCAGTATTTATCTTAAAGAATTTTTATAAATTCAGGTTAATATGTGCTTGGAATACATGATAAAACATTTTTTGCAATTGTGATATTTTATTTTTATCTAACTTTGTTGTTGGTACTGGCTTAGTGTGTTCATTTTATTTTTGTAGATAGATACTATTGCATAATTTCATCAGTAGTATATATTTAATCATGTTTCATATTCCTTTTTTTTAATCTTAAGCATACACTTTTTAAAGATTTAAAGATTTGGGGGACAGAAAATTTTAAAGGAACATAACCATTCACTTAAGTGACATTAATTAGTAATAAATTTGAATTTTGACTTAAAATAGATGATAGATATAAAATAAAATAGATGGTAATTGTTAAGTAGCATGTAAATTTACACACTTATCAAATATAAAGAGATGCAATTGCCACATTAGCTGTGGACATTTGTTGCATTTTGGAGCATTTGTAAATTGAAAAATAGCCTGAAAAACTGATTATACTAGTGGTCATTTTTGGAAGATCCTTTTTAGGTTCATAGTTGGTTCTTTAAAACTATATAAATGAACAGTATAGAAGAATAGATGCTTGAAATCTGAGTAAACATAGAAACTGACTTGATGGAGACATAGATGTGAATCTGAACAAGTCTATTGTGCTTATCATGCAAACCATCTTTCTGATTACACACAGGGAAATCCACAGACTGTACTTTCAAAATACAATAATCATCATCACATTCAGTTCAGATTTAGCCACCTGTTTTTGATTACTTGGTACCAGCTGTCAATTTGCAGCTATTTATATTTATGTCACAAGATGTCCTAGCTCTGCTGGAGTCCTTCAATTGACACAGTGCAGAAGCTCCTTAGTGTTTCCCCTGAATCTCACCTAAAGATACACAATGCCTACACTCTCCAATCTGAACAGACATGCAGAACAGATGGGAGCAGATCTTAAAGTCCATAAAATGGTTGCCAAAGCCTCAGCAGCAGCAAGAAGAATTATTAGAGAGCCAAGTAACAGAATAAACAAAATATTATATATGCTTTTACTCACTATAGATCTATTGTTCACCTTTTGTTTAAATTAGAACTTAGTATTTATACATAGTACTTGGATTCATCCTAATTGATGCATGCATGGAAATTGATTTTAGTTCATGAATTTCTACCCCCTTTACTATCCATTTCATGTATATTTACTTAATTTTTATTATTTTAGCTCACTGTATTATCAGTCTTGGGGCAAGAAAGAAAGAAAGGAGGTGTGTTATGACACACAGCTATGATTGGGGTATTTTCATTTGTCTTTATTTCCATCAGTTTTTCTTTCATGTATTTAAAAACTATTATACATGAAATATCCTTTAAATAATATCATGTTTTTCTTCTTATTCTTGCAATATTCCTTCCAGGACAATCTACATGTTTGACAAAAATAAAAATTCATCAGTTCTCTTCTGTATTCTCTTTATGTGAAATATCTTTTTTCTATGTTTTTACAGTTAAACAACGTCTTTGCATTTAAAGTTTTTTTTTTCTTAAAGGTAGCAATATAGAAATTTTGCTTTTGTTATCAATCTTTCTTCTTTTAAATTTGAGTCCTCAGATCATTTGTATTTAATCTATTGATTTACATGCTTTCATTTAAGTATACCATTTTATTTTTTGCTTCCTAGTAAATATACCATCTATTTTTTTCTTCTGTCATCTTTTCCTACCTTCTTTTTAATATTTCACTGTTTCACCTCTTAGCTGTTTCACTAAATGTGTATTTTCTCTTGCACTTACACTGAGAATTTCTTAGTTTACATCCATAGCTTGTCACAGTAGTCTTGGAGAAAAGGTACTACTATGCACTAATTGTACCACAGCAATACTGCACTCCCTAAATTTGTATTATTATCAGAAATTATCTTGCCAGATTAGTCAAGTAAAAATATAGATAAAAATATATAATACATGGGAAAAACTAACACTCCAGAAGTATGCATTGACAAATGTTTTACATGGCAATATGTTACATGCATGTGATGTTTATTGGGCAATTCTATAATGTGTAATTATTTTTGATACATGGAGTTACAGACAAATATAATAATATATACCTTTCCCACATTATTATTTGGTTTAAGTAGAAGGCAGTGTTATTTTAGTAGTTTTTTTTTTTTTTGGCTTGCGTACGTAGTTTTTGTTTGAATTTTTCCTTGAATATTTGACTAACATTATTATGCATTTTGTATGTGTCCATATTTATTTCTTGATGTATTTTATTGAATATCCCCTTGTCAAAATAAATACATAAAACCTTAAATTAAAATTAAGTAATAAAGACACCACCTTTCTTCCATAGGTCATTAAATATATATTTGTAAGCATATTTAAAGCCTCAGTAAAAGTTAAGTAGTGTCATATAATACCTTTAAAAACTGTTATTTTTTATAATAGTGTTTCAAATTTTAGGGTTTATTGTATATTGAGATTCATTTCTTCATAAATCATAAATATGCAAAGACAGAAGGGATTTCACAGATTAGTATAATTATTTAATTTTACTAAGGATATCACAGTGTCTTGTGTTATTTAAATACCTAGCTTAGTTTCATTATTTCAGATATTTTGCTGTCTCTTCACCTGAAACTAATGCAATGACATCTTCTCCCAAACCTACTGAAACTTCTATCCCTGATTTGAATGGCTTAAAATTTAATTTACCATATACAATAGGCAACTTTCAGGATGATGTAATAATTCATAGTAGAGATTCTTGAGCTCTTCATACATCTTAAAATCCTTACTGATTCTATATTTCTTTCAATATATCTTTGGCAACTATTAGGTTCTTTCTTGGGCTCCCATTCTTTTCCTTTGATCTTTAGAAAGTTTATTTCTCAAATTGCATTTCTTAGTTCTGTTCTTTCTCACAAAACCTTCTCTGTTGATGCATCAAAGAATTTTCTCCTCATTTTACTTACTATTTTCAGTTTAAAAAAATTATTTTCTCCATGGCTTCAATTTATCACTACATTTTACTTAACAATGAAGTTAAAAATCTGTCTTGGGTTTTCACACTCATAGTTCCCATTAAAATATTTTGGTTTTTCTAATAATTATCACACAGATTTCTTAAACTCAGAAGAACCAGACTTCACTTGTTACCTCTTCCCAAAAAGTCCTATTTTTTTCCTATCTCAAAGAATAGAATCAATATCTACTTAATTATTCAAATTAGAAATTACATATTTGAGATGTTTTAAACTCTCTATCCTCTTGTCTCTTTATATATATTTTCTTTGCATCTCTCTTTAAGATCTGAAAAAAATGTTCAAAAATCCAAAATTTCATAATATCTCAAATATTACTTCTCAACCCAGCTCTAATATCCAAATTTAGTTATATAATAGTGTTGTTAAACTATTGCTACTGTCTCCCAAAGATATCTGTGCTAATAACTTGGCTCCCCAAGTAGACCAAGATGGGAGGTGATAGGACCTTTAGAAAGTGGGTCCTAGTGGGAGGGTTTTAGATCAATGGAGGAATGCTCTCCAATGGGATTATGGGAACTCTGCTTTTTATGCCTTTCCTTTTGTTTCCTGGCTGTTGAGTTTATAGTGCCACATGCAGACTGCCATTGGCATCAGACACCCACGTCAGAGGCCCAAATCAATGTGTCTGCTAATCTTGGAATGAGACCTTCAATCCATGAGCCAAAATAAACCTGGTTAATTATTTGAGGCATTTCATTGTAGTAACAAAAAGCTGACAACCAAAAATTAGCTTCTGTAATTTTATTATATAAGTTAAAATAACTTCCATGATATAGACCAAACTGCTTAGAACAGTATACAAAAGACTGTAATGAAAACCTCATCTATACTCCTTTAGCATTCTTTGCCTGAGGGATACTGCACTTCATGGAGGTACAGGAACATGTTTTATAATAAGCTCCATGCATTTCTTGCCATTTTTGCTACCTAAAATTATTTTCTCTCCTTACAAATCTCACCATAACACTACCTTACTATATAGCTTCTTTTATTTCAGATTCCATGGCATCTATGGATTTTTCCTTTGCCTTAACTCTGAAAGTTTGGTTATCCATCCCCTTTCTATAATGTCCTCAAACCTTATAAATATAAACCAGTTAAAAAAAATAACCATGCTGTATTATAGTGGTTTGCTTATATTTTGGAATTTTACGTATCCTTTATCAAACACATTCTAATTTTGCTACCAGTCCTTAGCATTTAATTAGAATCTGCAGTCATTACTTTCACAAGTCTTTTGAAATATAGTTTCCATCAAATTATTTCTAAAACACCAGCAATACTAGTTATAGAATAGCATAGTATGTGTATACTATTATATAATATATTGTTATTCCAAAGTTTTACATAAGTACAATAGAAATATTTAATGACATTAATTTGAGAGATATTCCTGAACAGCTCTGAATTTTCAAAACTTGTAGAAAAACATTGAAATATAATATTTTATTAACATTTTTAAAAAGAAAATAAGCTTTATTTGATTGCTTTAATTTTAAATATAAAATAGTGTTTTAAAATTGATATTTAAAATTAACTGAAATGATAGCTTTTTATGATTCTATATGATTTTTTCAAAACAAAACAGAGAGTAACGTTAGAGACATATATTCCAATTTTATGTGCAAATTTTGTGTTATCTTCTTCTCAAAATGCTATGAAAACGCATTTGGCTGGTGAAAATGTCATTTTAAAAGTCTAAGAGTGGTGATTGCTTTTTTTTTTTTCAGGGAGAATATGAGGTATGTTTCAACAAGAAAATAATTAAATTTAAACATTTAACAAAATTTTATGATCTAGCCCCTGATTAGAAATTTTGGAAAGACTTAGAGACAAAAATGATTCTCAGTGCTAGGACACGAAAATCTTATTTGAGCTTCTGGCAGAACATGTTAAGATTATGAGTTTCACATATTCTAAGCATCATAGCAATTTGTTGCTACTGGGGACTCAAATGTCATCTCATACCACCATTTAATACCATCTTGGGATCAGAGATATGTGAATGTATTCTAACTTTAACCCCTGCTACAATTGTTTCAAAAATAAAGTGGTAAAAGAACTTGAGGAAATTCTGGTTTATATATTTACTTTAATATTTTTAGCTTTACTGCAAAATTCTTGAAATGTTTGACTTCCTGGCATTTAGGTTATTTCTGATAAGAGGATATAGAATAAATATGTCCCAAATGTTTCATCAAGGAACACTGTTCATTTAATTATGTCATGTGTGAAACAAGCAGGAGCATTTTCCTTGTGCAGTGTCACTAATACTAAAGCCTTCATTTTGTATATAGGGAATTTCAAGCCTGGAGATTTTGAGTATCTTTCTTAAGCCACAAAGCAAATGAAATGAATAGAGATGTTAGGGTTGCCCTCACTCATAATGAGGAAAAACCTCTTGATACTTTACACTTGGAAACACAATTTCATTTTTAAACAGAATCTTTAAGTAGGTCAAGATGAGTTAGATTCAGTTAAAGAACACTAAATATGCAAATTTTTTAAAAAAACAATTATAGATGTCTACATAGTTAATTCTTACTAACCACCTAAGAATTAGGAAATTACATCTCTGGAATTATTTGAGAGTATATTCATTTGCTTTCAAAGTAAACCCTCTTTGAAACAGACTAGGTGACCGCAAGTGGGAAAAAGAAAACAAAAAAAAGTTTCTGAAAGTGATTGGCCAATTGTTTTGTGTAAAGATCTTGAACAACCATACAAATACTTTTACTTGCATGATATCCTAGTTTTTTAAGCTAAGTAAATCACTATTAATGTTATTACATCAGTCAGAAAACCCATACTGATTTTTTCTTTAATAAGCTATTTTTATCTGATATATGGTGTATACAATGATTCTGAAATTCTTCTGGATCTTTATGATCTGGTCTTTATGGATCTACAAGTGTTCTAATTTTAGGCTTTTACTGTTATAAGCTTAAGTGTTTTTTTTTCCTTTAGAACAAAATGCCCTAAATGCGTTTGCTTATTCTTGTCATTGATGCATGCAATCATTGAAGTGAAATTGGCAGGATGTATCTGAGATTTTGGCTTTAGTGGTTTGAAGACACACTGTATCCACTTGTGAAAAGGCAAGTGGCAAAATGTGAATCCAAAACTATATCCATTATGTTCATTTACTTTACATTTAGAAAGCACAGATGTTAACTATATAACAACAAGGTGGTTTTTATTGTAATCACCTGCTGTTAGGGTCCCTCTTGGCAGAATAGCCAAATAGATTCTTGTTTCCTTCTCATTTACAAGGTGTTTGTTATATGATGGCTCAAAATAAAGCTTGAAATTGTTTTCATTCATGAGAAACTCTTAAAACAAGGTAAATTTGAAGAAAAATTGTGATAAATTAGTATTGCAAACTACAAGAGTTAATTGTATATATTCATCATAATGTGATTTGTGTTGATTTTCATCTTGAAAATCTATTTCTCTCATAGTTCATTTTTTGATTTGTTATTGTGCAGGCAGAATTCCTTTTATTCACTGATAATTCCTGAAAAAAATTACTTGTTTCTTTTGTCTTTTAACTCCTTCCTACCACATGAAAAATTTTATTTTCCTATTCTTGCTGCTTAATAAAGACCTCAAAGACCTTCTACTGTCAAATATCAGAATGTATACATAAATACATAGTTATATTACTCATAGATATGAATAATGTGCATATATATTACAAAGAGTTCTTCAGTAGCAAATAATTAAACTTCACAGAGAATCTATATCACGAGATATTTCTATCAACCTTTCATCATGTCTAATATGACTGAAAAATTTTAAATCTTTGTCCATGTTTTTTTCTTTGGGGGAAATCTATTTCTCAAGTACCCTTAATTCATCACCATTGATACTTACATGCTATTGCTTTAGCAAAATTCCTTTTATTTACTGCTAATTCTTTTATTTGATTCTTTTTAAGTTTGAGCTCCTGCCTGCCAAATATGTATATATGTATATATATAATTATAATTATTTATATATATACATATATATATCATGATCCAAAAGAACTTTTCACATCTTCTCCATTTAGAATTTCACTGTCCTTTTCAATGAAACCTATTTTCCCCAAATTTTTGTAGTGCATTATTGTTGTACATAATGATGGTATTTGTTGTTATATATTCATATGTGCACATAATATACCAAAATAATTTTACCAATATCCCCTCCCAGCACTTCTCCCCTCCTTCCTCTCTTTCAACATACTGGTTCCTTTCTTCTACTGATTGCCCTTTGATTTGTTTTTTCTACTTTTCCAGTTTTTATTGATTTCATGGGAATTATTTGGCATCTTAAAGGCATAAAATATGTTTTTTAATCACCCCCCTTTTCTTTCCCCTTTTTCCTTTCATCCTTTCTCTTTCCTCTATTAGACTTCCTTTAGCTTGTCTATTAATTTGTACTTGAATGGTTATGTAATCTCATCCTTCTCTCCTCCTTTCCTTTATTTTACTCTAGCTTCCACATGCTAGAGAAAACACTCAACCTTTGAGTTTCTGGGTTTGGTTAATTTCACTTAGCATGATACTTTCCATTCCCATCAATTTACCAGCAAAAGCCATAATTTCATTCTTTTTAATAGCTGAGTTGAACCACATTGGCTATATACCCCATTGTGATATACAAAGATATAGACCATAATTTCTTAATCCATTTATCTAATGATAGGCATCTGGGTTGATTCCATAATTTAGCTATTTTGAATTACATGCTACAGGCATTGATGTGACTGTGTCATTGTTGTAGTATGCTTGTCTGGTCCCGGCCGGCAGGGACCGCACAAAGCATTCAACTAGACCCATTTGCTCTTAAGTTCTCCAAGCACTTTATTTCTCTCTTTACCGGGGCTAAAGGCCTCCAGGCGCTTCCGCCTTCCCTCTCTTTGAGTCAAGGCTATTAACGTTTAGAGTCCTTGTTTCTATTGCCATACCAGAGTCCTTATTTCTGCAGCTGAGACTCTTACTGCCTGCATCTTCTACCGCTGCAGATCTCTCTGCCGTCTCTGCTGCTGCTGCCTCTCTGACTCTCTCAGGCAGCAGGCAGTGGTCTCTCAGGCAGCTTGCGGTCATCTCTCTGCTTTCCTCCTGACTGCTGCTTGCTTCTTCCATGCTTCTTCTTCTCTGACTGCTTCAGGACAGGGCTGTTTCCTTGCTCGCTTGCTTGCTTGCTCTACCTGACTAGTCGCTACTCTATTTATCCATTACAACAGCCAATAGGGGTATATTGCAAACACGTTTATCCAATTGTACAAAGGAGTGACCAAATAGCTTAGTCATGTGGTCAGGCATTACGTCACTAAGGAAGATACAAGCCAGCTGGGTCAGAGTTGTTTACCACCAATTCTTTTACAAGCCAGGTGGACCTCATGTTGGGGGAATCCCCAACAGTATGCTGACTTTATATCTTTTGGGAAAATACCGAGGAGTGGGACAGCTGCATCATATGGTGGATCCATTCCTAAAATTGGAGGAGACTCCATACTGTTTTCCACAGCAGTCCCACCAAAAAGTTCCTTTTTCCATCCAAAATCTGTTGTTGTTAGTATTCTTGATCTTTGTCATTGTGAATGGAGTGAGATTAAAACTTATGGTAGTTTTGATTTGCATTTCCATGATTGCTAGAGATGTTGAACATGTTTTCACATATTTATTGACCTTTTATGTTTCTTTTATTGAGAAAGATCTGTTAATTTCTTATGCCCCTTTATTGATTGGGTTATTTGCTTTTATGGTGCTAAATTTTTTTAATTCATTGTACATTGCAGATATTAATACCCTATCAGAGGGATAGCTGTCCAAGATTTTCTCCCATTGTGTAGTTCTCTCTTCACAGTCATAATCATTTCCTTAGCTGTGCAGAAGCCTTATGTTCCTTGCATGTTGGGGGTTCTTGTTATGTAAGTCAGTGCCAGCTCCTGTGTTATCGAGAATTGACCCTATGTTTTCTTCTAGCATTGTAAGGTTTCTGGTCTAATTCCTAAATCTTTAATCCATTTTGATTTGACTTTGATTTGATTTGATTTGATAGAGTGAAAGATAAGGATCTAATTTCTTTTTTTCTTCACACTATTTGTTTTAAAAGCTGTTTTTATCTCCAAGCTATATTTTTGCAAATTTTGTCAAATATCAGACAGCTATATGTTTGTGGATTTTTCTCTGTGTCTGGTACTCTTCTCCATTGCTCTTCATGGTATTTTGATGTCACGATCATGCTGGCTTTTTGTTTGTTTTAAATAACTATAACTCTGCAGTATAATTCCAGATCAGGTACTGTGATACCTCCTGCTTCATTTTTCTTGCTGAGTATTGCTTTGGCTATTCTGTCTCTTATTCTTCCAAAAGAATTTTTTTTCTAACTCTGTGAAGAATGTCATTGGTATTTTGATTGGGATTGCATTGAATCTGTATATTGCTTTCGGTAGTATGACCATTTTGACAATATTAATTCTGCCTATGCAAGAACATGGGATATCTTTCATGCTTGTAACCTCTTCAATTTCTTACTTCAGTGCAGTGTAATTTTCACTGTAGAGCTCTTTTACTTCCTTAGTTAGATTAATTCCCAAGCATTTTATTTTTCTCTGATGTTATTGTAAATAGGGTGGTTTTCCTGATTTCTTTCTTGACTGAATCACTGTTGGGGTATAGAAAAGTTATTGATATATGAGTGTTACTCCTATATCCTGCTACTTTGCTTAATTTATTTATGAGCTCTAGAAGTCTTCTGATAGAGTTTTTTTTTTTTAATCTTCTAGACATAGGATCATATTTTTGGCTAATAGAGATAGTAGCGATAGTTTGACTTCTTCTTTTCCTACTTGTGTCTCTTTGATTTCCTTTTTTTGCCTCATTGCTCTGGCTAATGTTTTGAGGACTATGTTAAATAGAGGTGGTGAGAATGAATGGACTTGTCTTCTTTCTGAACTTAGTTTTTCTCCATTTATTTTGATTTTGGCTTTGGGTTTGTCGTAAATGGCCTTTATTATGTTGAGGTAAGTTCCTTTGATGCCTAGCTCCTCTAGCATTTTAAATATGAATGGAGGTCTTTTCTGCATTTGTTGAAATGATCACGTGATTTTTATCCTTAGTTCTTTTAAGTGATGAATAATGTTTATTGATGTGAATAATGTTGAACCAAACTTGCATCCCTTAAATGAAACCCACTTGGTCATGGTGTATTATCTTTTTGACATATTTTTGAATGTGATTTGCTAATATTTTATTAAGGATATTTGCATCTATGTTCATCAGGAATATTGGTCTATGGTTTTCTTTCCTTTCATCTTTGTCTAGTTTTGGTATCAGGATTACACTAGATTCATATAAAGTATTTGGGGATGTTCCTTTTCTCTCAATTTCATGGACTAATTTGACAAATACTAGTGCTAGTTCTTTGCAAAGTTCTGGTAGAACTCAGTTGAGAATCCATCAGGTTCATTTCATTTTTAGAAATCTTAATTGTTGTTTCAATTTTATTACTCAATGTTGAACTGGTTAGATTTTCTATATCTTTCTCATTCAATTTGTGCAGGATATATGTGTCTAGAAATTTGTCCATGTCTTCCAGACTTTCCAGTTTATTGGAGTACAAATTTTCAAAATAGGTTTGATAATCCTCTTGATTTCAGAAGGATCTGTAGTGATATCCCCTTTTTCAAATCTAATCTTGATGATTTATTTCTTATTTGTTTTTTGGTTAGTTTAGATGAGAATATGTTAATTTTATCTATTTTTCCTAAGAACCACTCCTCATTACATTGCTCCTGTGTATTGTTTTCTTGTTCTCCATTTCATTGATTTCTAATAATAATAATAATAATAAAATAAATTAGATAAAAATATTTTAAAATCCAAAATCTTAGTGAAGACTGAAGGAACTTTCTCCACTGAGGTGGTCAAAAATTTGACTAAAATGCATGAGCATTGTCTATGTTAAACAGTCTTTCTTTCCAATTCTTCCTGAGTTATGGACTCAGAGAGCAAGGGTTGGGGGATGTTAACCGCTCCCTGTTTTTGTGTTGTTCTCTGAGTTACCAGTGGGAGCAGCCTAAGATTGAAGCTGATTGATGTAAGACTCAACCTCACTTCTCACCAGTATGAGGTGGAAAGCAGTACAATGTTTGTCAGCTTCAGTTTGGTCTATTCTGTCTACTTCTGTGCACTGCCAGGGTATTGTGACTGCAGAGTTTTTTGAAGTGAAGTTCCAGCAGGTGGTGCTAAGTTCTGTTATGATCTCACATCCAGTCAGGCTTTGTTGATGGGGCCTTCTTTGGAGAGACAAAATTGGGCCAACCCTATGGATAGACAGTCGCTAATCTCTTCTTCAGGTCTGGTCCTCAGGAGCCTCCAAAGAGATTGAATCATGGGGTGCCTCGAGGTCAATTGTCTATTTACTGCTGCCCAGGAATAGAGTCTTCCAGGGATTCGTCCTGAGTGTATTCACCCCCGCATATCCCACTCAGACTCCTGGCCAGCTTCAGCCGGACCACACACAAAGTAGAAATGAATAGGGTTTCCTTTTGCCCTTCGGACTCATCTCCTGGGTAAAGTCTAGTCTCGTAGAACTTAGGTACCTCCATAAGCACCTGCTTGGATATTGTGAGTGTGTGTGTGTGTGTGTGTGTGAGAGAGAGAGAGAGAGAGAGAGAGT
>PVKS010046593.1:0-13216 GCA_004027875.1 Aplodontia rufa
TGAGTCATTTTGCTTTTTTCTTCTTGCTTTCAAGATTTTTCCTCAGTTCTATTTGAAAATTAATTTTAATTGACAAAAATTTTATGTGTTTATCACACACATGTTATTTCAAAATATGTATGCATTCTGAAATGGCTAAATTGACCTAAAACATAGAACATAATTTATTAGATAAATACAATATAATATTATTCAGACTTAAAAATGAAGCAAATTCTGTCATGTGTGACAAAACAAATGAACCTGGAAAATATTAAGTTAATTAAACCAGGCACAGAAAGACAAATGCCACATTATTGCACTTACTTTAAAAGATTTCTTTATCACATAAGCACAGACATTATAATGGTGATTACCAGGGGCTGTGGAAGATGAATATAATTACAAATATGTTAGATAAATGATGGGAAAATTTATTTAGACAGGAGGAAAAAGTAAAGCTTTGTCTTGGGCTTTCATTTTTTTTAATTTTTATTCAGAAATTTATTTATGGAACAATCACACCAGCTTCTAATGAAATTATATATATATATATATATATATATATATATATATATATATATATTCTGAAAATTAGATTTATCTCCAAGTGCCCCCACAATTACCCACACTTATTCCTCCTCCCTTCTCCCAAAACATCTCTAAAAATGTATTAGGTTGTATGACATTACACCTTATGTGGATTTAAAACATGATACTAGACCTGGTGTTTTAGTTAGTCAGCTTTTTCACTGCTGTGACCCAAGGACCTGACAAGAACAATTTTAGGAGGAAAAGTTTATTTAGGGGTGCATGGTTACAGAGGTCTTAGTCCATAGGTGGTTGGCTCTATTGCTGAGGCTCCAGGTGAGGCAGAATATCATAGCAGAAGGCATGGCTCCAGGGAGCACAGAGAGAAACTCCAAGCCAGGTAAAAAATAAGAATTATGCTTAGTGAAGTATCCTAATCTCAGAGACTCAAGGGCTGAATGGTTTCTCTCATCTGTGGATGCTAGAATATATGGGGAAGCAGTAGGGTAGATGGCTAACCTAATAATACTTCAAATTGAATGACTCTCAGAGTAATAGGGGGATGGTTCCCTAGGATACTTGGAGGCGTAGGGAGGGGGATGGGGAAGGGGTAGGGTGTATGAAGAACTCATAGGAGACTGGAGAGCAGGAATATGGGGGAATCATCCCAGAAGCCGATGTCATTCCTCCAAGAGATACCCATTTAACGCATGAGTTCTTCTGGGGGAAACTGCAACAGGTGAAACCCAAGGTGGTCATCTATGTTTTGGCATCACCCCTGGATAACAAAGTATATATACATTGATTACTGTTGGTTTGATAATGTTTCCCCCTCAATTGTATCTCTATGTACTCCAAATAAAAAAAAATATATATATACTCCCAAAGGCATGCCCCCAATGACCCACCTCCTCCAGCCACACACTACCTGCCTGCAGTAGCCAGTTAATCCCTATAACTCATTGATTGGGTCAAGGCTCTCATAACCCAATCATTTCACCTCAGCCTGCGAAATTTGGGACATGTGAGTTTTTAAGGACACCTTTCATTCAAACCATAACAACTAGATATAGATCTCTTTGTGTTCTTCATGTTTGGAGTTTGGCAGGATTCTTATATGTATAGATCAATATTTTTCACCAAATTTGGTAAGTTTTCAGTATTTTTTTTGCTTTAAAACATTCCTTTATTCCAGGATATATTTCCTAAAATATTACTAGTCAAAATCAGTAGTTATTTTTAATATGCATTTTCCTGTTCTTTTATTTCTCTTATTTATTTTTGATATTCCCATTATGTATGTGTTTGTATGTTTGTGTCTCACATTTTTCTGATGCTCTGTTAATTTTTCTTCATTTTTCCTAAATATCAGTTTACCCAATCTATTTTGATTTATTTTCAAATTTGTTAATTGTCTTTTCTATCACTTCAAATCTAGTGTTGATGCCCTGTTTTGAATTTTTCATTTAACTTATGGTATTTATATGAAATCTTTTCATTTCCAGAATTTCCATCTGTTTCTTTGTTATTTTAATATTTTATTGATATTCTCCACCTGATGAGGAATGACTATCATCCTTTCCTTTAAGTCTTTAAAAACTCAAAGGTTTATTTTTTAAAATCATTTCCTTTAGTACTTTGAATGTATTGGTGATAGCTGCTTCCAAGTCCAATGTCTGTTTCCCCTTAAAGGCAGGGTTGATTTCCTGTGTTTTGCCCTGTATGGATGTGGTTCACACTTTTTCATGCTTTTTTAATTCTTTTTATTGAATAGTAGACATTTACATTAATATCTTCTAGTATCTCTGGATGTTAATCACCCCAACCACCAGAGCTCATTTTTGTTTTCTTGCTTATTGTTTCTGTTTTTGCTTTTAGTGACTTGACTATAGTAGTTGAAAATAATTTTTTTCATCCCAAAAGATGCAACTTCTGATGTTGCTCATCACGAAGAATTGCTTTGGAAATATACACTGTCACTTTGACAACAGAGTGTGACTGGTTTTAGCCAGGCTCTTTTTCTCATTCCCTAATTTCTCCATCAAGCCAGTTTGTCTTTATTAGTAGCACACCCAGCTGTTAACCTCTACTAATTGCTAGCTGATTGCTCTATTGTTTTTGACAACTCCCTGAGACATAAATTGCTCATGGTTTGATGCAATTAAAGTTGGGCCCCTTTTTAGGGACTGCATGTTTCTAATCTGAGCCTTGCTCTAACACCAGGAGGGCTTTTCTTAGTTTCTGTTTCTTTTGTTCACTCTGTTCAAATTCTAGCTGATCTACATTTCATTTGTTGCTCAATACCAAGGTCTCTATTGTTATTTTTGCAGTTCCTTTAGCTATGAACTTCCCCATATTTTATTCCAAATAAAATCTCTCTGCTTAGGAAGAGCTGTAAACCTCTCTGTTTTTGTGATCTGTCTCTCTACCTGAACACTGCATCAGAGATGTGGACAGATACAGTGGCTTGCTTACCTTGGAGTACATCCTGGTCTATGAGTGGGGTTGTTAGATTAAACAGTAATCAGTTCTTAGGAAAGTATGCAGGGAGATAAGAAGTCTTCTAAAAGAATTTGGCAAGGAGCAAAACGGGAGGAGGAACTGGCCATTCCCCTTATCTCTAGTCCTTGGAGAGGATCTAAACAGAATGTACTCATAAAACATCTGAAAAGCCACCTGTGCAGTGTGCATGCAACCTACCCTGTACATTCCCCCCAGGTTGTCAGTGTGGTATGGTCCTCCACTGTGTCCTGGCCTGCCGCGGCAGAGGAGTAAGTAATAAAATGTCTAAAACCTCTTCGCTGAGTCCTCCATGTAATCTCTTTGGGATTGGTATACAGTATACTCAGGGACTTTGGAGCTCTGGGAATGAACAACTAGTATAACAAGAGGGGGGCCCAGAGGTCCCAGAGAGTGTTACCTCAACTCAGGACAAAAGGGTTCTTTATGTACATGGGAAAGAATCTCAACCTGTGTTAGATGTTGGGACACAGAGATTTATTTAGGAAAACAAGAAGTATGCATTCAAGGGAGAGTTCAGGCTATCTCAAGAGTGAAAAGCCCTTTTGGATTCTTGGGCTCTTCTTTTAAAGGAAACCTGGTGAGGGGTCAGCCTGGAGAGGATATGGGTATGACATCAGTTTATTGATCACAAGACAGTTAATGGTGTTCTGGCAATCCTCAGGATCCTTAGGTTGATGTGCTCTTTATTATCTGAACAATAGAAAACATTGGGGAAGTACCATGCATTATAGGTGTCATAACTCCCTTTGCTTAATGTATTCTAAAAATGCATCTATTAGTGGGATAATTAATATGCAAAGGAAAATTCTCATGAGTTAATGAATTTTTCAGTAACTTTAAGATTGTGAGTGAGGATTTATAGATTTCCCAGAAATTTGGGAGTGATACGCAGGAGAGAGGATTGGTTTGAGGGGTGAAGGTACGAGGAATTTTAGCATAAAGCTTTCACATTAAAATTATAGTTCTTCATATTTCCTTTTGTCTCTTTTCAATGTGTCTTATGTTTTTTTCTATGCTACTTCAGGGCAACTGCACTTTAATTGTAGGTCCTGGATTTTTCAGCTGGTTCCTTTGTCATAGAACCTTCACCTTATGAGCACATGGGGATAAAACCTGTACTTGTAAAATGAGTGATAATTAGGGAAAGGGGGTCCCCATATTCTAGGTTATATTTGCCAGGAATAGAACTTCTACAACCCAGAACTGTGGGTGGGTGAGAGATGTTACCAGCCTGACCCTCCATGGCCACTCAATTCCAGGATGCTGTTAATTGTAAGATATTAAAATTGTATGTTGATTTACTGCTGGCTTCCCTATTAAGCTAAATTCCTTAATATGCATATTCTCTATCTGCCTTGAAATAGTTGCCTCTGTGTATCATGGCTGTTTGTATTTCTTGCCAAGAATTCTCTAAATAGCTCAATTTTCATGTCGGTCTTTCTTTTTATCCATATTTATTTTGTCCTTAATTACATAGAATGTAAGATGTATCCCTTGCTTCCAAAATATCCTACAAAATAACTTCCACCTATAATATTGAAATAGATATCACCCTGGCTTCTCTCTCTGCTTTCTTACTATCTCACAGCTCTGTTCTACTCTTTCATTACAATTGGAAGGGTTTCATCACCCTGGGCTATGTTTCCTGATGAAAGAATAGAAACCTGTAGAAAATGTCCAAATGTCCAAAATATTATACAATTTTAAAAATGTTCTGGAATATTCAACTATTCATAAGGCACTCATAAATTTCTTAACAACTCTGAAAGAACAAATTTGATGTATTATTATTAATATCCATGTTTACAGAAAACAGGAGTGAATTTGTGATAGAATGCACATTTGGGAAGTGTAAGAGTTGGAATTTGAAGCTACAAAATCTGGCATTAGTGTTCACACTCCTCACTATCATACATTAATGAGAAAATGTGAGGCTAAGAGATGTGAAATGAATTGGCCTAAGCTCACTAAGGGGTTCCAGAATTTTATTTCTGTTTTGACTTCACGTCTGGTATTTCCACAGCTTCTCCTAACCCCTTCCCCCCTGCCATTAGTGTAAGGGAATATATAATAGGTCGGAATCTTTTCTGGATTGTCTCCAATGGAAATCTATTTAACAGCAGAGAGTTAGAGGGAAGCCTGTGTGTATTGGTTCCCAGGGTTTTAAAGCTTTATCTTTTCTGCCACTATTGCTGCTGCTTTCATTCCAGCTGGCTCTTCCACCCCTCTTAGATGGCTGCCTTCATTCACCTAGCCACTGAAGAATCACAGCTGTGCCCCCTTTCATAATCCCCAAAGCTTCCAAACCAATATTCATTTGAACAAGCTTCTATCACTCTGTACACATACACACCAGAAGCTATTCCTGGGCAAGATGAATGAAATTGTTCTTTGTTGCTATGACAAGCTCACAGGCAGCCAAAATTTCCCTATTCCATTTAGAAATAGAGGCAGGAAGTTACTAACATCTATATAAGTACTGAAAATTAACTGATTTCACGTTAGATGCCCTTGAGGTACCCAGGCCTTCGGCCAACTCAATTCCCATTGTCCCCCCTTCAACCTCGGTACCTTAGACTTTTTGCCAAAGCTGCTTGCTCAGCTGTAAGACTTCATACTGTGACCAAGATAACTGACTGTATAAATTAGAAGTGGAGCTTCTAAGAGGCACAATGAGAGAGCCAAGTAATCCTACAATCTAAGGGAATGTTTCACACCTACCTTGCCAAAATGTGCATGTGTTAATGAATGAAGCTAATCCTTGACAGTAAAAATCCCTACTTCTCCATTAGTATGTTACATTTGTTTCTTGTCTTCAAAGTGTTATTTCATTCTCAAATATTTCCCAGAAGAAAACATGAATTCAGTAATTATTGCAACTTTTCTAAATACTATCGTGAATAAATCTATATTATAGAATTTTCTCTTATAAAATTATCAAACCTAAAACATGGGCCTATCCTCACAAATGAATAGGCCCATTCTTTGTAATTCTAGCCAGAGAGTTAATTGTGAATTTGTTCTTATTTGTATCATCTTACTCTCCTCACTGTGCTCAGGATTATGCATGTATGTGCAAATATATACTCAGAAGTACTACTTTTCTTACTTAGCCTTTCATAGGTAAGAAAACAAAAACATTTAGATTTCAACTTGTTTTCTTTTGTCCAACTTAGTCAATATTGTGTATACATTATGTTAAATATTTATAAAAATGTTTAAAACTAAAACAATAGTCTGAAGCATTTGTAGGATTGACACTTCAACAATTGCCAGACTGTTGAAATATTTTCACTAATGAAACAACCTTCACTCATGTCAAGACTATGCAAATCATTACACTATCAATGTTCAGGAGATTAGCTAAAAAGAACATGAATCTATATAAAGAGGCTTGCTAGATAAATAATGTTTACTCCTTTAAAGCGTATACAAGTTTCTAGTTTTCAGATATTTTCCAATCCATTATCCCATGTGATGCTCACAAAAATAATAATTTATTTTAGCACTGGGGAAGAAGAATTGAGAGTCAACTATGCTTACATATTACTTTAGAATCAGTCAGTCAACTAATAAAAACAAAAAGATTAATTTAATTCCTTGAAGTCAGGGGTTTGTAATCCCACTGCCCAGGTTAGGGTGAAGCAAATAATTAGTGTTTATTAGGTAAGATGAATAAATGAGTAAAATATCTGTCATTAGATGGAAAACCTATAATAGGTTTGCCTTTCCTGTCCGGCAACTTTTGGGGGGGTTTATAGGTGGGTATAGTCCATCAATGAAGACATGTTCGGGTTTTTTTTTAGATTTTTTTAAGAGAGGGGGACAGTGAGAGAAAGAGAAAGAGAGAATCAGTTTTATTTAGTTTTTCATGTGGTTTTCATTGCTCCGACACTTGAAAGTGTACATGGTGCTAGGATTTGAACCCGTGTCCTAGTGCATGCCAGGCAAGTGCAGTAACCACTGAGCCACCACTCCAGCCCTGAGGCTGTGTTCTTAATGTGTGTTAAAGTTGCAAAAACGTGACCATTATGAAAAAGAGAATAAAATGAAAGGTCAACAACTGCTTTCTGTCTGCATTACTGTGTTTTTGCCCTAGCCAGCTATAGTCACTGACTGGCTATGAGGCCTGGGCTGGACTTACTCTGAGGCTGTGTCCTGTTTCTATGCAGAAATTTCATATGATAATCTGAAAATATTATTCTAAGAGAATGATTCTCATGTGGTCTGAATCTTCCTTTTGGCTTTGTGAATTATTTTTGCTCATTATGATCTGGATTGATCTGCACTGGGATGGCCATTGCTTACTGCAAGCTTGAAATTAATGAAGCTATTGCTTCTAGCCTTAGTCTATTATCCCAAGGACTAATGTAGCAATTTTCTGCTTTCTAATATGAATGCTCTTGGTTTTGATTTATATAGTGACTTATTTCTCTCTTCATGATTACATTTTAAAGCCTAATTTTGAAGAAAACTTCCCCATCTGGAGGTCAAACTTAAAATAGATTTATTTGTACAGGATCTGGAATATTTCTGGGAAACAGTACTAAACATTTTCCAGATGTGTCAATGATGGAGGTGCACTGCTCAGATCTCTCTTCAGGAGAACTTGCTATAGGGAGCACAGTAGACTTAGAACCTCTAACTTTTGCATCATTGGATTCACCATGGCACTTGCTTTAAGGCTGTGCATTCCCTTGGAGCTGCTTCCAGCTAAGTACTGATCACAATAGGGGTTCCAGAGCCAGATCTTTTCTGCTTGATGCAGGACTCCTTAATTAGCAACCTTTGCATGGAGACTTTTCATTGGTCAGGTTGAAAATTTCTCACTAGTATGTTGCAGTCAGAAAACTGTATTACAGTCCATCACTTTTTCCAACTTATTTCTGATTCTTCCACTTTTATCAATATATCTCTTGCATGCCAAAAACCATATCAACTTCTGCTTCTCAGAGGATGCAAACTGACAAAGCAGTTGTCAGGAGTGGTGGGAGAAAAGATGGATTTGGGGACTGGCTTAATCAGTGCCTGGTTGTGATGACCTAAGGTAATATCTTGTTAGAGAAGAATATATTTTCTGGAATAAAGGTTTTGACATTGAAAGATGTGGTGGGTAGGCAGACAAGGCTTACGAGAAGAGTTCTTGGTTATCATTAAGTTGTATTCTCCCTCATAGAAGGATGGTGAAAACAGAAAGTGTTTATGAAGTGATTAAGTGCTAAATGTGAGAGCCAGAGAATCTTTCCCATAGCTTACAAAGGTCTTTCCTTAAGTAGAAGAGCAAACATAGCTGACAACACTCAAGATTTAAAGACTGAGAGCTTCAGATGAGTTTTATGCTTTTACCATGACAAGTTTGTTATAACAACTTGAGGGCCCTAGATTAAACTTCTTGGAGCCCTAAAATATATGATGGAATATATGGGTATATGCTCCTAAGACTTTTGGCTTTGAAAACATCACTGAAACTTTACACATTATAAAGTGACCCAGCATCCCCTGAAATAGCTGGCACCCCTCATTCATATAGGAAGACATAGTAGAGGCCTCCTTTACAGAAGGCAAGAGGTGATCCCTTCCAGAATAACCTCTACCTATTTTCTTTGTTGTTAAACCAATAACTAGGATTAAGTCCCAGGAAAATCCACACAGGAAAATGTTATGGTTAGGATAAGTTTTCTACAAAGTCCTATGTGATTAAAGTTTAGTCACCAAAGGTACATGATGTACCTTTGCATAATGTGGCCTAGTGAAAGGAATTAGGTCATTGGGGGCATGCCATTGAAGTGGATATTAAGACCCTGGGCCTTTTCTATCTCTCTTTTTTGTCTCCTGGCTTCCATGATATGAGCAGTTCCATTTATCACTCCCCCACCATGATGTACTGCCCCACTACAGATGTAAAAGCAACAACAAATCCAAGCAACCATGGGCTGAAACATCTAAAACTCTGAAACTGAACCAAAATAAGCTTTTCCTCTTTATAAGTTGTTTATCCCAGGTATTTTGTCACAGCGATAGAAAGCTGACTAATGGGGGAAATTTCAAGCTTGATAATGGAGGAGAGATTACATCCCAAAGAAGTTGCAGGAATTAGCTAGCTGTCAGCTCAGGCTGTTATAATAAAATAATATTGGTAGGGAGGTCTAAACAACAGATGTTTATTTCTTATAGTTTTGGAGGCTGGGGGTTAGGATTTCACCATATAAATTTAGGGGGGATGCAAACATTCAGTCCATAACTATAGCATGCCCTGGCAGGATCAAGGAAATCTCCTTTGGGATTGAATTTTGATAGTATGTGATCTAGAGGTATAGACAATTACACTGGGTGAATAAGAATTCATTGGCTATGGGGTATTTTCCCCCCAGAATGTTGAATTTAACACTTTTGCAAGGGCCTTAGCAGACGGGGAAAAGTTGCTATAGGATTACTCTTTAAAGACCAGGAGAAAGAAATAGTACATGCAGAATGAAGCAGAAATTCCTGAGTTTATCTTGCAGATGAGAGAGGAAGGAGTTAAAAGGCTTAGGGAAGTAAGCTTCAATATAGGTAATATGCAAAGCTAAAAGACCTTCCTGAGGCTTATGTTCCACGGGAGGGCCCAGAAGTCACAGAAATATTTGTGAGAAGACTGCAGCATCATTAAATTGTCAGTTCTTTTCTGTAGGCCACACCTGATAGTTATAAAAATGATTATACAGTTTAGCTTTCTTTATATTCAGGGATAGGATATGATATGCGCCCCATGTTAGAAAGACTAGGTGCTGGTGCTTAATGACCAGAAACAAAGAGTATATAATTACCACAGAGAGCAGGAAGTTTGGAGTAACAGCCAAAGGGGCTGGCCTTGCAGGGATTATAGGAATTGCTAAGAAAATCTCTCATAATTAGGGATAAAATAGAAGTCAAAAAGCAAGGATACAACTTAATATCTACAACCAGAAAAAAAGCCAAGAATGTACGTGCAGGAGGCTAATAGCCATTTACTATGATAACATTACACAGAGGAAACTAAATAATTAGATAATTTTGTGGCCTATTGGTCATGGAGTGTGAGTTAACATTGATATTTGCAGACTCAAAATATCATCATGGTCCCTTGCTAAATTGGGAACTTGTAAGATAAGTAATAAATGAAGTACTGATAATTTAGGAATCAAAATGGCTCCAATGACTGCTCAGAATGATTATTCAGTTCCCAAGTTTATGATTTAGATTGATGTACCTAGTATGTTGAGTTAACATCCACATAGTATATTTGATTTGTTAAGAGGTGTCAAACAGGAGAATAGCAAGTGAATGCCTCTAAAACTACACCCTGGTTACTCTATGAAAGATACCATGCTCTATGAAAAGGGCATTGAAATTCAAATAGACACTGATAATTCAATGATATAACATTATCTTGGTTTTCACCTAATGGCCACTTGGGAACTAGTGTCATTGGTATATGTAAGGAATGGGCATCATGAAAGAGGTGGAGGTTATGTATGAGATCAGTGAGAGAGAGGAGCAAAGTGAAAAGAGAGTCACTGGGGAATGAAATTGGCCAAGTCATGTTATGTAGTTATACAAATATACCACAACAAAATCACCATTTTATATCATTATGCACACCAGTAAAATATTTTAAAAGATGGGAATATAAAAAATCCTCAAGTGATCCAAGACCAGAGAAAAATGGGAAAATTTAACAAAGAACAGATAGAACAAACATAGAAACTAGTAAGATAGTAGATTTTGTTTGCTTTTATTTGGAGGTGCTGGGCCTTTGCTCATGGTAGGCAAGTGCTCTACCACTCAGCTGCATCCCAGCCCTTATATGGTAAATTTTTAATTTAAACCAATCAATGGTTATATTATGTGTCATATATGCTAATCAAAAGAGATTGATAGATTGGATAAAATGGAAGGCTCACTTCTCTGGTGTCTGTAAGAAACGATATTTGAATATGAAGAACTAAGTAGTTAAAAGTTGAAGAATTAAAATTATATACCACAATAACACTAATCTAAAGAAATCTGAAGTGGCTCTATTAATATCACACAATATTGACCTCAAAATAAGGGGTATCACCATGAATAAATTGAAGATATGCCACAAATATTCAAGGAGAAGTATATGCAACTAAAGGTGTAAACTATGGTGGTCATAACAGGTACCATTCAGATCGCTCTTAGAAAGAACCTGCTGCATGGAACACATTTTGTTGATAATGTCCAGTTGCTATCCCTTTGGATTTGCTGTTCCACTCTCAGTGTGGTTGTTTATTCAGGGCTTTTACAGGTAATGACTGACGATGAAAGGGATATTTGAAACAGGACTTTTCTGTCTATCCTGGGTTTTTTCTATGGGTAATATCTCAATGACATAGCTTATAATATCTCAGTATTGCACTTGTGTGTGAGGGTCTTCCCAAGTAATTCTTTTCCTTTCTCCATTCACTGGTATCAGATCTATATTTCTGTCTAAGGGATCTCCCCACCTCCTTCTCTTACATCTTCATCCCTCACAATTCGATTCTGCAATAACTCTCTTGCAATGTAATTCCATTTTAAATGCTGCATTTTGGAGATCTTAAGCAGATACAGCATCCTTTGAAAGGTGTGGAAATTAGTATTAGTTATTGCTAAGTTTTTGTGTTAACTTGACAGGGCTAAAGGGTGTCCAGGCAGCTGTTACAGCATTATTTCTGAGTGTATCTTTGAGGATGTTCTAGAAGAAGTTAGAATTTCAACTGGTAGAATGAGTAAAGGAAGTATACCCTCACCAATGTGGGTGGGCATTGTTTAATTGGTTGAGGGTCTGAGGAGAACAAAATTGTGGAGGAAGGACAAATTTGCTCTTTCTTCCTGCACTAGGACATCTGTCTCTCTTTTCCTATCCTTGGACATTGGAACTTCTCATTCTTAGTCCGTTAGCCTCAGACTGAACTTAACATAACTGATTCCTCTATTCTCAGGCCTTCAGATTTGGATTGGAACTACACCACCAGATTGGAACCACACCACCAGTTTGCAGAAGGCAAATTTACCTCCACAATTGCGTGAGTAATCCCTTGTATTAAATCTCTCTTTATATATCTCTATATATCGTATTGATTCTAGGAAACTTATCCATTAGATTATTTAAATAGCATAAAGGGTATAGTGGCCAGAGCACTGCTTGGCATATAGTAGAATAATCCACACTTTCTCATTCAGCAAGTATTTATTTACCATTTCCTGTTTGCTGAACACTGATCATCACCATGGGTACAAAGTTAATAATTTATCCCCAGTTCCATAGAGATCATAGTTTGGTAGAGTAAGCAGATAAATATGTAGATAATTACAATACATATTATCCTTCTTATAATAGGAAAAAGTGGAGTATTCAAGGAACACAAAATGGAGCACCTGACCCAGTACTTATGAGTTGGGACAGACTTTTTCAAGGAAGTGGTATAAGCTGTGCCCAGAAGCATGTTAGTTATGTGAGGAAGATGAAGAAATTCCTCTGTAGACAGAATATGGAGCTTATACAAAAGCTTCATGGTGAGACAGGTCAGGAGTGTTGGGCTACTCTGTCTTGTTTTGTACCTCAAGAAGTGAGAACTTTCTGTTGACTAATATTTAGTAGCATAAAGCTCCTGAAAGGCGCAGTGTAATCCCAGTAGCTCAGGAGGCCAAAGCAGGAGGACTGCAAATTCAAAGCCAGGCTCAGCAACTTAGCGAAGCCCTAAGCAATTTAATGAGACCCTGTTTCTTCATGAAAAAATATAAAGGACTTGGAATGTGGCTCAGCAGTTAAGTGCCTCTGGGTTCAATCCTTGGTATCAAAAAATAAAAAAATAAAAATAAAAAATAAAAAGTAGTGTAAAGATCCTGAAGCTATCTGCCAAAACCTGAGCCAATGTGGGGATTAATCTTACTCAATAGCCTTAGTAATTTCATTTGTTAGTTCTTCAAATAACTAGAAATTTCTATAAATATCTGACACAATTCTCATCCCTAAATAACTGGAAATTCATCTATTTTCCTTGACACAGGGACAAGGTCATCTATTACCTTAGTCTTGAAGAAGATTCTGGACAGCATACTGTGTGTTAAAAATCTATGATAATATTTTTTAAGAAAATAAATCCCCCAAATAATTTTTAAGGTAGAATACAAGGCAAGAACTTATTTCACAATGCTG